>OX578137.1:123462060-123519560 GCA_951213105.1 Amaurobius ferox
TCTATAAACCTTATATTATATTTGATTGCATTCATATAAATGAGTTTATTTCCTTGATAGATTGTAAAAACTTTAATTTTATTTTTAAAACAGTATTTAGATATAAATTGAAAGTCAAAACCTTTCCCATAATGAGCTAATACGGTATAACCTGCATGTTTCTTATCAAATAGCCATTTACAATATTCGTTTTCATTCTTAAATATGTTTTCTTCTCCATAAAATTCTTGATTTATAATTAAATTGACTTCATGATTTCCAGTCTCTTGATTCGTTTTAACGTCAAAAAATATATATTTTTGTGTAAATCCTGAATATTTACAAGCATCACACCAACTATATCTGTCATTACTTTTGTAATTACATCTGTTTTCACACATACTATCATACATATAATTTTCAGGAAATCTATGTTTTTGACATATATTACACCATTCTTAAGAAGAACAAATATTTTTACAGGTACCACCCTCAGCTTCTTTTGTTTTTATAAAACACCTATGTTCTTTTAAGACCCATTGTCTACAATTTTTACATAGTCTTTCTCCGCATATATGATCTTCAGGTGTTCTTTACCTCTGTTGATATTTCTCTTACATTTTAAACATTTCCATAGTATTTCACAAACAGACAATTTTGTTAATTTATTTTTATGATTTTCAAAACAGTTTTCACCTTTAAAACTTCAAAAACATTCATTACATTGGATATCATCACTTTAACAATTACTTTCTTTTGTAAAACATCTATCACATTTTAATAAACATTTATGCTGATCGCTTCTTTTATAACTCACCTTACAGTAATCACAGTAATTGTTTTTTCCTAAAAATCCTGTAACAGATGTAATGGTATCAAAATGACTTCTATTTTTTAAAATGTAAATACAAGTAGTTTTATAAATACCACTGTATATTCTTTCATTAAAATTTTCTCTACAAAATATAGTAATTTGTATATTTAAGAATTCTTCAAATTTTTTAACATGCTCTAAATTACAAATATCTAAAGGAATTTCACACATTTCATGTAATTTTTCAGCTAACGTTTTTTGTAATATTCTTCCTTTTTTAATATATAGAATGTCATTTTTACTTAGTTTTTTATAGTTTAATTTTTCACATAAAAGTTCAGGATTTTGAATAGATAGAGCAACTGCAATAGATCTAGATAAACATATATTATCGTTATTTTTAATTTGACAAATACTCTTTTTGTTTACAATATCATCATCTTTGAGAATTTTTAGATGTTTTCCTCCGTGTGGTAATTCTATGACATGAAAATCGAATGTACATTCTTTAATATCTAATTCTTTGTATTCAATTTTATGTGTTAAAACATCTAAATAGGTTTCATAAGCCTCTCTAGTTGACATCATTTTAGGATAAAAAGGTTGACTTAATGCAGGATTGTGTACTATAATATCTACTTTTCCTTCTACTTTTCCAATAGCTTTTCTAAATAAATCCTTTAAAATATTATGATATTGTGCAGGTCTAAGTTCATTGATTTCTTCAATTTTATAAATATACCTATATGTGTTATATTTTTTAATATATTTTTGACTAATTTGAACAATTTCATAATCAGGTTTAATAAATCTTCAAAATTAACTTTTATATCTGCTTTCTTTTCTTTCTTTTTTACCAATTCTCCATCTTTATATTTCAAATCAAAATAATCAAATATATTCTTAAGTTTACGCCTATTTTTAGGTTCATTAATAAATTGTTTCAATTGTTCTGTAAGATCAGGAGCAAATAATTTTTTAAGATTCACTACTGTTTTAATCTTTTTTCTTCTTTTGGCTTAAATTAATTATTATCAAATTTCAAATTAAAAGAATCAAAAACTTTTTTAATTTTATTACGTTTTTTAGGTTTTCTAATAAATATTTTCTTCTTTTTTTCCCAAGTATTTTGATATATCTAAATTTAATAAATCTACTAAAACATATTTATATTCTCCAGTTTCTTTTATATATTTAATTAATAATCTAATTACAGTAGGTGCCGCTTAATGTGATCGCTTTGGGACAGATGATATTTGATAACAATAACCGATTGATAACAATAAACAAAAAGTATCAGAAACATAAAATTTTGATTTTAAAAGTTCATATTTACTGAATTTTTGCAGCTACTACAAATTTAAAAAGACAGCGATTCACTCAAACACTATTTTAAACAAATCGTTAAAATAAGTCAATTAAAAAAAGTCTTCCAAAGTTGTCTGCTTTGTATTTTGTCTCAGCAAATTATTTATAAAACTTTCATACCTGCACTGTTCACGAAAGTCCCCAGCAGTGCCTCTGTGTTGCACCCCGAGTCCCAAAACACGGAGAGACTCTCTCATTTCAGTAGCAGTTGGAGGATTCTCAACAAGGTTTTCAGCTTCGTCCTTATCTTCATCCGATGCTTTTTCATCGCTTTCTTCGATAGAACAAGATACGGCTCGGAATACATCTTCATTAGTCATTGTTATATCCACTTGGGCGTTCATATCTATAGACATCCATTCTGCAAAGTCATTTTCAGTCATGTCGGATGGTACGAGTACTGTTTCATCGAATTCTGGTACAGCCATACCTTCGTCCGCTTTAACGAACCCACCGTGCGAGAAACACTTCTTAATTGTATTCTCGGATACTCGATCCCTCGGCATTGTCGAAAGAGGGAGAGCCTGAAAGACATTCGTCTTCTTTACTAACGCGTTTGCGTTCCTTCCATATTTTCCAAAACCCTAGTGCGCATTTCTCCACGGTAATACGTTTTCATTACACGAATTATTCCTTGGGCACATGGTTGGATAAGTGATGTAGTGTTGGCAGATAGGAGAATGATTTTGATATGCTTTAATGTGACATTTGCATCGTGGGCTCTGCAGTTATCGATGAGTACGGCGATATTGTGAACTAATTATTTGTCCCACTTTAGAAGCCATTCGCTGAATAGAGCAACTGTCATCCACGCTGTTTTATTGGCAGCATAATCAACAGGCAATTTCTTAACATCCTTAAAGCATCTCGGCTTTTTGGTTTTTCTGATAACAAAGAGTTTCTTCTTCTTTCCAGTCATGCTCGCACAACAGAGCATAGTCATACGTTCATTTGAAACTTTGCATCCCTTAGAGCTCTCGTTTTTGAACAGGTACGTATGTTCTGGCAAGGCACGGAAATAAAGTCCGGTTTCGTCAACATTGTAGATGTTTTCGGGTGAATAATCAGCGATTATTTTCGGCCATTTTTCGGAAATCCATGCCTTTGCAGCTGGAAAAGCGGCATCCTTTTCTTCCCCATGGGTATGTTTGAACACAATGTTCTCACTTTTTCTCCAGCGATTAAACCACCCGTCCGTTGCGACGAATTTTTTTTTGCCCATTTTAGAAGCAAGATCTTCAGCTTTCTGCCGCATTAAAGGACCGTTTATGCGTGCATCCTTTTCCCTAACATTGGCAAACCACAGTGTCAAAGCCGATTCAACTTCTCCATATTTTCCAGTACGTCTTCGCTTACAGTTCAAATTTGCGTTCAACTTCGCTTTATTTTCAATCTCGTCGCGATTTCTTAACATTTTACAAAGTAATGGCTGGGAGATTTTTAGTGCAGCAGCAGCATTTCTTTGACTCATCTTGAGTAAATTATCAAAACGTTTCAAAATGTCAATTTTGTCCTTAACAGTTTAATCATTGTGTTTTTTTCCATTGCTAAAATGCTTGACCGTCTGCAATGAAGTTTGAAATGCATCTTGACAGAGAGAAAAAATTCTGCAGCTTACAACAGTTCAAGCACTTTGCTTACTGATAAGAAAATAACTCAACGCTTTTCCTAAGCCCCCACCATTCTCAAAGGGGGGAAAAGGGGAGAGAAATCACCACCTGCAGAGCCGGCGCGAAGCGCCGGGCGCCGCGCCTGAGGGACGGCCTTGCGGCAAATTCCTGTACGTGCCAACAAAAGGGGATCACTTTGAGGTTTTGGGGATTCTCCCTTCGCTTTTACGTATATGTAGTTTGGATGTTTTGTTGAGAGAATGAAAAAAAAATCGAAAATTGTACACGAAAGAAAGTGAAGTGATAACAATAAACGAAGGCGCTGATTACAAAAACCGATTTCTTTAACATGTGTTAATATACAAGCGTTCGGGACTTCGCGATTCTGATAACATTAAACGAATGATAACATTATCCGCGATCACATTAAGCGGCACCTAATGTATATCATCCTTCTTACAACCTTTAGATTGTTTAATATTCAATTGTTTTACTACATTTCTAAGCTCACCAATAGTCTTTGACTTTAAGGTGAGCTCCATTTATTAGGAAACATTTTTTGAAATGCTTTTTCCTGGAAGATGCTTACTGTGATAAATACTTTTTAAATGTCTCTTTTTGTGTGTATAGGTATATTGCATACCACATTCACATTTAATTTTTTTATATTTGATTATGGAATCACAACATTTACAATGACTTTTGAAATAAATTTTTCCATTTCTATGATATATATAAAACTCATTTACTGATTTCATAGTCAAACAGTGTATACACTTTTTTGTTAGCTCCATTTATTTGGAAACATTTTTTGAAATTCATTCCAGATTTTTTCATATTTCTTTTTGACTTTATAAAAAAGTCTTTGAACCTTTATATTATTTTCAATTTTAAAAATATCACAAATCTTTTTCATAAAATAATAATAATTAACTGATTTCTTATAATACATAAAATTTAAAAATTTTAAAAACATATTCTCAACTTCTTGAGTAATATTATACCTCCTTTTTAATTGATTAAAATAACAAACTCTACTATTATATCTTTGTTTTAAACTCTCGTAAGCTATAATATAAAAATATTCATCATCTGAATACATTAATTTCATCTTATATCCTACTTCTGAAACTTCATTATCTGAAACTTCATTATCTGAAATATCAATCGATTCAACCATTTCAACACCGTCAAAGAAGTTAACATTCATTTATTTACTACGAAATCTTATTAATAGCAGCTTTTATTTTCTAAAACTATCACATCTCCTGATTCATCAATAAAACATTCGTCAAAGATGATAAATATGCCAGATCTGGGGGGTTTGATATAATAATAGGTTCATATATGGATGATAAAGTTTATAATTGTTTAGATAAGTTTTTAATTGTTTGAAACATATTTTATTGATAATAAAGAATATAAAAATAATGATTAAAAAAGAATGATATCCTTACTATGTCATACATCGCATAAATCAGATGTCCAACTATTAAATTCATCTGGATATCCTAACCATTTTACAAAATATTTATTTTTTTTCTTTTTTATGATTTTCTCAATTTTACATACATCATCTTTTTTATTATATTTTACCATTTCATTTTCATAAAAAGTTCCTTCAATTTCTTTACTGTTTAAATCTTTTAATCGATAAGTAATAGGATCTGTTTTTAATACTTCAGATACTATAAAAATCTCTTCAGTAAATGTAGAATCATCTACTTTCTTGTATGTTTTTTTAATTGTTGATATTCTAGCACTATCCCCTATCTCAAATTTATGTTTTTTCATGATCTTTTTAGTATATAAATTTTTATAAACTAGAGATTCATTTTCGTCTCGACTAGCCTCAACAGGTGGCATTTTTATAGACCTATGATATGAATTGTTATAATTTTTAAATAATTTAGGTAATACATCAATATATCTTTTAGTATTGTTAGCATGCATATATTTTATAATTTTTTCTCTTATACTTCTATTAAATCTCTCAGCTATTGCAGATTTTATTTCTTTATTATAAGTCGTAAACCAATGTATATTATTATCTTTGAATAATTTTTGTGTAACTTTTCCTGTAAATTCAGTACCTTCATCTGTCAAAATGAATTTTGGCTTTCTTTCTTTAAAAACTTGTTTGAAACCTTGTACGACTTCTTCAGATGTTTTTCTTTTTATTGGGAAAGCCCAAGCATATTTGTTAAAAGCATCTATAACTGTTAACAAATAATTAGTTAAAACGTTATATTTGCTATAATTTTTTATAAATAACAAATCAGCGTCAAATTGATTATTACTGTTTGGAACATAAACTCTCCTTCTTTTAAATTTACGAATGACAGGTTTATATCTAGTATATACATCTTGCTCATGTAAAAATTCTTCAACATTAGGTAATCCTGTTTTTCTTTTCAATTCTTGAATACCACAATAACCTGTTTCTGGATTATAATATGTCTCTTTTAAATTTCTAAAAAAAGTATTATTTTTACTTCCACAAATTGTACAAAAACCCTTTACCAACTGGTTTATTATTTTTAGAAGTAGTTTCATAATAATTTTTAGTTACGGTTTTCTTTTTACACTTGACACAATACATATTAGGAGATATTCCTGACACAAAAGTTTTTTTAGCTTTAATAATTGGTTTAATAATTCCTCTATCTAATTTTTCTCGAAATGTTGGATCTTGTATTGCATTTAAATCATATATTAATTCTTGATCAGCAACATGCCTCTGTTTTGTATCTTTTGTTTTACTATAAGAAATATCATGTTTTTTACAGGCTTTATCAACTTTATTTATTCCAGGATCACCTCTTTTTAATCTTTTTTTTTTATTTTGTAAATGAACCACAATATTGATATCCTGGTAAATGCATTTCTGGAGGATTTATTTTATCTTGTAACCATCCAACAATATCACCACCTTTCATTTATTTAGGATGAATAAATTTATATCCATTCAATTGCATTTGTTTTACATATTTTTCAACTGGATTAAATTTTAAACTTTTTATGAAGCCCTTTTCTCGCATATAAATTTCTTCTTCTGTCATATCCTTAGCTTTAAACGAATTAATGAGTTCTTTATAATAATTATAACAATGTCTATATTCTTCTTTCCTTTCTGCTATTTTTAATGCAAGATCAATAGCTTCTACTATACCAACCGATAAACTTAAAAAAGCAAGCGGAAAAAAGGCAGTAGCTGATAAACCCGTTCCACTTAGAATGACCTTATTTACTGATAATAAAATACTTATCTTTTGATATAAATTTCTACTCTTTCTGTAAACATACAATCTTTTTTTCTAAATATTCTTCCATTTCATTTATATAGGATCAAATTTTGCTCTGTATCTTATTTTTGGATTCACTAAATCTAACATTAAAAAATCGTATTGTTTTTGAACACTTTTAGTATGTATTTGTTTGAATTCTTCAGTACTTAATTTACCATCTATCTCTCTTATAATCTGTTGAATTTCTTTTGGTTGTAGATTGAAAAATATAAAGTAATTACAGTTCTTTCTTATATTGATAGGTGTTGCATAATATGACTGTGATAAATAAATAATGGATGCGTTTTTCTTTCTACCTCTGATGAATAATTTTTGAATGGTGTTTTGATCTTTCTCAGTCACACAATCATCGAAAATAACTAAATTCTTTAATGTAGGATTTAAATCATCTACTGTAATAAAATCATCTGAAGAAAAGAATACGTCTTTTTCGTATTTATCATATAATTCTAATAATGTTTTCTTGTTCTTTTGTCTTGTTTCTTATTCTAAAGTCTTGCATTGGAGTGCAAGACTTTTAAAACTTCTGAAGAACATATTGAAAGAAATAAAAAATTCTGGTGTATATTTCATAAATAATAGTTGTGAAGTTATTGAGAAACTTAAAAATATTTCTGACGATTTACAGTACAGGAGTTGTGATTTTAATGATCTTTTTTTGCAATATCGATATAAATGATCTGTTTTGCATATTAATGGAGATGTATGAAAAGTATGAGATGCAAAACCTTATTAAAAACATATTTACAAATGTCTGATCGAAATGGTCTTGTTTGAAACTGTGCTTTATGATGGAACTGAATTTTATAAACAGCGTAATGGCATTCCAATGGGAGGGGCTTGCTCCTCTATTCTTGCTGATATATACTTGAACAAATACGAAGAGGGAACTCACAAATTAAATGAGATTATATACATTCGTTATGTGGATGACATATTATATGCATGCCACGATGACCGGGATCACTTAGATTTTACTTTTTTTCCATCAAATTTGACATTGACAGAAACTACCCGTAACATTGATAATAGTATTAATTTTTTGGATTTAACTATATATATACAATCTAATGGTAAAGTAGGATTTAAATTATATGATAAAAGAAAAGACTTTAATTTTAAAATAAATTACATAATTAATTGGCATTCTTGTCTGCATTGTAATGTTTTCAGGAACATTATTATAAATTTTTTAACAAGAAGCAAACGATTAAATTGCAGTGCAAGACTTTGTTATGTAAGTGATCTGGACTATCTAAATGAAGCAATTGCAAAGGGTTACCCTTTACGTTTTCTTAGTGACATTTTATGTAAATTTTTCAGCATAACCGTAACTGAAAGTTACACTTATATTTAAATAGGGGTATACTTTCAGTCTGATCTAAAGATACGCAGCTTTGCGGATGTCAGTGTTTAACTGTCTGATGGAGTACAATTTATACAAAGTAAAAGTCTATTACTTTTTGGAGGATAGAGTGGTGAAGTGTATGCGAGGCTTGTTTATCTTGATATATTGTTGTTAGATATTTGATATTTAAAATGTATTTTGTGTTTCTGTTTGGTTGTAGTAAATCTCGATGTTTCTGTTTAGGTGTAAAGTCTGTATAGATCTTCCAACTTTTTTACATTTTTAGTTTTAGTATATGTAGTTGGTTTGCGACAATGTATCCGCTTCCGGGAGTGTCGTCATGACATGAAGCTAGCTAAACTGGGAAGTGGGGGTCACAATCCCCCCGGCGAAATTTTGATACATTGTCATTCTTCATTTTTCTATATCTTATGTAGTATATAAATGTACTTTATTGAGCAGCTTCTATTTAATTTGTAGACATATTTAAAGCTAGAGTTTTTGAATTACAACTTCTCTCTATTCCATCATTGGATTATCATATTATATTTTTACTATACATACATATATATATATATATATATATATATATATATATATATATATATATATACTATATATATATATATATATATATATATATATATATATATATATATATATATATATATATATATATACATATAAATATAACTATTAACCTCATCTAAAACAATCTACTGAAAATATACCCAAAGGCGCTAAGCTGCTCAAACAAGTGCATTTATATACTACATAAGATATAGAAAAATGAAGAAAAGAATGACAATGTATCAAAATTTCGCCGGGGGGGATTGTATCCCCCACTTCCCGGTTTAGCCAGCTTCATGTCATGACGACACTCCTGGAAGCGGATACAATGTCGCAAACCAAGTACATATACTAAAAATTAAAATGTAAGATATAGAAAAATGAAGAATGACAATATATCGAAATTCCGCAGGGGGGGATTGTGACCCCCACATTTTTACATTTTGACTTTTTTTACATTTTTAGTTTTAGTATATGTACTTGGTTTGCGACATTGTATCCGCTTCCGGGAGTGTCGTCATGGCTAAACCGGGAAGTTGGGGTCACAATCCCCCCCGGCGAAATTTTGATACATTGTCATTCATCATTTTTCTATATCTTATGTAGTATATATATATATATATATATATATATATATATATATATATACAGAGAGTGAGAGTGAGAGAGAGAATATAAAAATAATTATTTATACTAAAATATGTAACTTTAGACAGTTTGTAGCAATGACTTAAAGCCCATTGTCAATGGTGTTAGTGGCATACTATTTTATTCATTTCTCCCGTGTCAACTATTCATTAAACTAAGAATATAAATCTATGTTTCCTGTTCATTTAATTTATACTATTATAATTATGGCTGTTCCATCGCCAACACTTCGTTCCCTGCTTAATCCATGGTTTTGTTTTACGTTTTTTCTCTTTCTCCTGGTTACTACTCAACTCTGTCATTCAATCTCAACGGCTCTCCTGGTGGGTTCAGAAATACTGCTTCATGATTCATGGTAATATTTAATTTCTTAATATACGTTTTTAAATTTTATCTGCTATGTATGTTTATAGTCTGGGTTATGGTATTTATAGTAACAAACTATTGCCTTATCCGAACCAAGCATTTGTTTTTAGTTAATTTAGGTCGGATGCTTAAACCTGAAGAGGAATATAATCTGTATTAACTTCAAATTAAGCCTAGTACTGTTCACTTAATTTTTTCGGCATGGTAATTAGAACTGGATTTTAAAACGCTTTTCTTCAGTCATATTTGAGACTGGCAGTAAAACCATTGAATGGCAATAAAAAGAAAAATTGCAATTGAGAAAATTTTGTAAATAAAGATGTCCTTCTATACTCACAGTCGCAACATTAACATCAGTTGAATTACTTTAGTAATAAAGTAATTCATGTGATATTACTACAAAAGTATATATAAAACTCTATATTGTGAAAGTAATCCGGTCTTTGTTAACATTACTGAAGTTGATTAAACATTCGACTATTCCTTAAAAATTTTATCCTACATATATAATATATTATATTTAATGGAGCGCCGCGTGTCATGAAATGGCAAGCTGAAAATTTCCATGAGAACGTCATTATCAAGTCCATAAAGAGAAGTTTTAATATTGTTACTACTTTTCCTTTTAGTTAGTTAGCATATCATGTCAGTTTTAGAAACTAATGACTTCCTATCTGGCAATTTCAACTCGCATATAAAACATAAATTTTGGTTTACGATCCATGACCTGTCTCCACAACTAAAAAATCTGATGTGGGCAGCACATGACATTCCCTGCAGACTTAGATCCACGTTCTCTTTATTTTAATTAAATTAATTCACTTTTAATTCAATTACCGTTCTCGTTTGGTAACTGAACTTATTTTCAAAGGTGGCGTTTAGAAAATACAAAAACAAACTAAAATATCTCGAGAATGGCTGATCCTAGTGTAATGGGTTGATCTTATTCTTTTCTTAGTTAAACATTGCGCATAACACAAACATTTAATGGATATATTTGAGCATACGTAGTTTTAACTTTAGATTTTGACGATTTTTGCGAGTCATTTCGCAAAAGAAGGCAGGTTATTTTTTTCCGAAGCATACTAAACTCGAATCAGCACCAGAGTAACCCACAAGCGACTTATCTACCGAAATTTGTAAAATTCGGTCTGTTAGTTTTTCAGCTAGAGTGGATACAGGCTTTTGCAGGCCATTTCGCAAAACAAGGCTGGTTCTTTTATCCCAAATCATATCCAAAACTAATCAGCACCAGATTCGCCCACAAGTGACTTACCTACCAAATTTTATGAAATTCGGTCAATTAGTTTTATATTTAGAGTAGCTACAAAATCTGCACAGACAGACACATAAATCCACAGACACACAAACATACACACAGATGTCACTCTAAAAATTGTTTTTTCGTATTCCAGATGTCTCGAAACGTTGAGATTTTCAGCATGATTCCAATACTTACCCCATACATCACCATGCATTGCAGAGAAAGTAAAATGATATCAGAATTTAAATGTGCTAGCATTTTTTCACCGTGCCTCCAAACTTCATAATAAATGGTTACGGACGTGTCAAAGGCAAATCAATAAATAGTTTTGTGCGACGTCACACATGAGTGAGCCTCTGTTTTAATAATGGAATTATGCCTATAAAATGCAAATTATGCGGTATGATATTACATGCGGAATGAAATTATGAAATTACATCTATTTGAGAACAGACAATGCGTTTGGCTTGGACGTAGATGAAAACCATTTATATTTGCTGTAAAGATAAATTGAATATCCAGTGAAAACTACGACTGCATATTCACATAATTTTGTCGTCACAAGCTCTCATTATTCTTACAATAATATATTGGTGTCTATAGAAGCAAATTAGTTTTTGAATATCAATATATATTACACTCCCGGTAAGCTTAACTGGCATGCATTACTAACGCTAGGACTGTATAATGAATCAGTTTTGCATTCATACTCTCTTTAAATTTACATTGACTAGATGGTTTCTAAATCATCAAAATTTATTTTGAATGTAAATTTAAAATACTTTTGCAAAATGTTACTTTTTGATTGTTAAGAATTAAAAATCTATATATCTAAAAAATGACTTTTGACTGCTTTTACTTTCCCTGCAATACATGGTAATGTATAGGGAAAGTATTGGAATCATGCTGAAAATCGCAACTCGAGTTTTCGACGGATCTACACGTTTCGACATCTCTAGAATACGAAAAAACTATTTTTAGCGTGTCGTCTGTGTGTGTGTCTGTGTGTCTGTCTGTCTGTCTGTGCAGATTCTGTATCCACTCTAACTAAAAACCTAATTGACCAAATTTCATAAAATTTGGTAGGTAAGTCACTTGAGGGAAAATCTGGTGCTGATTAGTTCTGGGTACGATTCGGGATAAAAGAACCCACCTTTTTTGCGAAATGGCCCGCAAAAGTTTTATCCACTCTAGCTGAAAATCTAATGGACCGAATTTCACAAAATTTGGAAAATAAATCGCTTGTGGGTTACCCTGGGGCTGATTAGATTTTGGTATAATTCGGAAAAAAACAACCTGCCTTTTTTTTGCAAAATGGCCCTCAAAACTCGACAAAATCTAAAATTGAAAACTACGTATGTTGAAATATATCCATTAAATGCTTGTATTATACGTAATTTTTAACGAAGAAAAGAATAAGACCAACCCCATTACACTAGAACTAGTCGTTCTCGAGATATTTTGGTTTTTCTCTAATCCTCCTTTGAAAATGAGTCCAGTTAACAAATGCGAACGAAAATTGAATTAATAGTGAATTAAATGTAATTAAAATAAAAAAAATGTGTATATAAGTCTGCAGGGAAAGTCGGGTGCTGCCCACATCAGATTTTTTCTATGTTACATCAATTAAGAGGAAGAATACGAGAGCTAATGTTCTCTAATGCAAATTTGATTTCATCTTAACTTAAAAACATTAAATGACTTTTTTAAATGCTAGCCCTCCTTCATATTTGAGTTTTCAGGTCTGATATTTACTCAGTTGTTTAAATATATATACATATTTATAAATATGGATATTTCATAAATATAATACTTTAAATAAATGAATGGAGAACTATAAAGAAAATGTAAAAAAAAACTAAATATTCATTTTACATTTTTTTAAATTAATGTTTTGTTCATTTCAAAAACCCATACTTATAATCACAGAATATATATTAATGATATCTAGAAATATATATAGTGAAAGAAATTGTATTTTCTAAAGTAATAGGGTTTAGAAGAAATTGTAATATACATGTGGTGAAAAATGTTGAATTGGGTTTACTTTCTAAATAAATTTTGTGGATCAAATTATTCATTTTAATTAAAGTGGTCGCAAATCTTAACATTTGTACATTGCTATCATGGTCGCAAAACCCACTATTACTTCTTTGCACGAGTTCCTTAATTTAATTATTAAATCAAAACACAAGACATTAAAATCCACATTTTAACCTTTAAAACAAAGTTTCATTTATTCACACCTCTATATTATTATGATTAACTTACATGAATTTCTTAAAAATCGTTTAAGGGGGAGGAAAGTATCCTGTGAGACCAGGCCTTTTGAATCTTATTCCACAGATCAAAATTGGCCTAACATACATGAAGACGGGCACATACCTCTGCGTTTAGGGTCTGTAGGTCAGCATGACTGTCACCTTTTCCTATTCTTTTTCTGACATTTGGGGTCAGATTTCGTCTTTTTCTATAACATTCTCAATACTTAAATAAAAAATGACTCTCTCTGAATAAAGATGCTTGAAATCACAACTCTCTCTCTTCAACTCTTGAACAATCATTCCAATTGTTTTCCTTGACTATTCTTCTTGAAGTCACATCATTTGGTCTGGGGTTCAGATACGCCTCCCTTGCTCTCATTGGATGCTCCTCAGTGCGATGTCGTATATTTATATTATTGGCTCTTTCTGTATCCAATGAAGTTTGGTTTAAGTTTTGGCTCTAGGATATTTTACTCCAAACACACCTTCAATTTGTGTGACGTGTATTTATAGGGGTCATAACTTTTCGGGCCCAGACTGTCATAAAACGGTGACTAAAAGTATGCGCTTTGTTTCATCGTAAGCATCGGAAACTGCCTACGGTGCTTCCAGGTCTCACAATATAATAAGCAGAAGTAGGAAAAAATGCACTTTAACGTTTTTGGTCCTTAAATTAGATCATATTAATTGCTAGGTTTCGGGTAAAATGCAAACTACATATTTCTCCTATTTTTCCGATTAGTTTTACGATATCCTACATAACTTGTATGTGGTGCCATCAGTTTTTAGGAACTTTCACTCAGAAAGTTTATAGCTGGACTTCTAATATTTTTCACTAGCTCGTCTTTTTCTAAGAATTATCCTTTGAAAAATCTTGCATTTTACCTATTTCCACAATGTTATGTCCAATAATAATTTTTGCAACATCCCATATTTTTATCAGGGTCTTAGTGATTGATCTCTACATTAAATTCGCAGATGGCTTTACCATCCTATGACCACGATTTCGGTACTTCCTTTTTCTCCGCATAATAAAAACATAACAGCAATTTAAAGTAAAAAAATATACATCAGCTATTCAAAATTTGGAAATAAATGGAACTATAACTGCAATCTACCAAAATTTCAATTCCGAGCAAAATTGTTTTTTTTTAATGTAATGAAATATACAAATTAGCATAAGCAAGCAGTTTTATTACACTTCCAAAAATAAACAGAAAGAGAATGATTGCTTAAAATCAATTCTATTCATGAGAAAAACGTATCAAAAATTTAAATTAGCAAATATAATATCAATTCAAAGTTATAAAATACTTGGGATTCTAACTGTCGACTATGTAGATTTTAGTTTTAAAAAATAAAACGTTTTTTAAGAACTGATATATATAAATTGATATACATAGACAAATAAACCACACTACAAGATATAAACCGGACGAGACTAATCATTTAAAGTTACAATATGGTGAAAACTTCCCCTTCTGAATTGAAAAGAAGTAACACATCCAAAATAGATTAATAAACACTGTATAACATGTGGCCAGACATAGTATTAAAATTTATATATATGACATATAATGGTTGTAAATAAAGGCTATTTTTGGAAGGAATTATTTTACACACATCTTTGAAACATTGTCAGGATATTTCTGAATATAATGAACATATTGGAAGTAAAATAAAATACATTAGATTTTTTTTTACTCTCCTTATATACATAATGTATAAGGAAAGTACTGTGACGGGGTCGAAAATTCGCATTCAAGTTTTCAATGGGAGAGCATGTTTCAAGCATCCCTGATCACGAATCGAACATT
Source organism: Amaurobius ferox (assembly GCA_951213105.1). NCBI lineage: Eukaryota > Metazoa > Arthropoda > Arachnida > Araneae > Amaurobiidae > Amaurobius > Amaurobius ferox. The sequence goes on from OX578137.1 coordinate 123,477,417, forward strand.
TTTGAGGTGATGTGTGTGTGTGTGTTTGTCAGTGAGTCTGTGGAGACGATATTTCACGAACGAATGGAGCGAATCGAAAGAAATTTGGTACATAAATCGCAATCCGTGGATACTGGAAACCTATTGTTTGTAAATACAATCGAATGTTCAGAACCCCCTTAAATTTTTGAGTGAAATTTTGAAAAATTCATAAAGAAATCAAAACCTTTAATAAAGTTTCACAAATGGACATTTCTTATGTAATTTTTCATTAGGAAACGACTGACACAAACTCTAGAAAACTAGCATTAACCGTTCTCGAGATATTGCACATTTTTCAAATAAATGTATTAAAAAATTCTATAAATTAAAAGAAAATATTAACTGTTGAGAAACATGTTCACTTTTCATATGTAATATCATACGATACATTTGGTGATATCATTCTCGTGAATCTAGCTCGTTCCTTTAATGAGAAAATATACTTTGAGTAATTATTTTGTATTTGGTTGCCAATAGTCATTTATCTGCTGTAAGAATAACTTATTTCTCCGTCCATAACGCTTGGCGAGATTTTAGAGACGAATTTGGAGGAATGTCGCCAACCTGGCGACTTTTTAAATGTTGCCAAATTAACGAAAATCTCACCAAATGGATAAAAATGACGCTAAATCAATGAAAATGACTACTCATTGAAGAAAAGTCAATATCTTGTAAAGACTGTAAGTATCCACTATAAGAATAACCTATTTTCTTTTACAAGTAGTAAATTCATTACATTATATAAGGAAAGTCATGTGCTGCTCACATCAGATTTTTTTTAAATTTTGGTAAAAAAGGCTACGGTGACTCCTCCTAATAGATATAAATAGATACATTACTAAGCAGAGATTTACAGTTTTCCTACACCTCTTTAGTACTTGGTTAGCCTCTTTGACAAGCAAATATCTTTAGTGCCAAGTTGCATGCCGCAAATACAGGGTGTCCCAAAAAGATTGAAATGCGGTTTAATTCTTTACCTGTTGGAGATAAGTGGACAATGTAAATTCTAAAAATGTTGAAATTAGTGTAGGAAATAAGAATATGTTAATGAAATAGTCCTCCCATTAATTTTAAAAAAGTAACACTTTTTAAATGTTTATACGATCCCCTTAGGCGAATTGAGCCAATCAATTTTTTCTTATTTTTAATGCAACAAGAACATTAAAAGAAACCGCAAATCTGTATCTTTAAAATTGAGGGAGTTATATTTAATTGAAAATTGAACATTGTCAATGGGGATCATATATCAAATTAGAAATGTAAATTTGTGACATATCACAAAAAAGATAAAACTGGATGATAATACATAGGATACTCAACCGCGTAGTGAGTACCACTGCTGTCAATCAGATAATTTTTATTTTTAATGCAACAAGATTATTAAAAAAACAGCATATCTGTATCTTTAAAATCAACTTAATTATGATAAAGGAAAAAATCTGACTTATGCCACTTTTCCGTACCATGCTAAAGGCTGTTTCATCAGTGAAAAGCGGATCGCAAACAAATTGACCATGGCAATTGTTTAGATCAAAAAGACATTAATATGTGTCAAAATTTTTTATCAGAAATTCATCTAAATAAAGCATTACTCAGACAGAGATCATATAAAGCACTGGTACGTACTACGCGGTTGGGTATCCTAAGTATTATCATCCAGTTTTATCTTTTTTGTGATATGTCACGAATATATATTTCTAATGTGATATATGGTCCCCATTCATAATGTTCAATTTTCAATTAAATATAACTCGCTCAATTTTAAAGATACAGATATGCGGTCTTTTTTAATGATCTTGTTACATTAAAAACAAAAATGTTCTGATTGATCAAATTTGTCTAAGGGGGACGTATAAAAATTTGAAAAGCGTAACTTTCTGAAAATTAATGGGATGACTATTTCACTAATGTAGTCTCATTTCCTACCTTACTTTCAACATTTTTGTAATTTACATTGCCCACTTATCTCCATCAGGTAAATAATTAAAACCATTTCAATATTTTTGGGACACTATGTATATAAATATATTTTACTGAAATAGAAATATAATTTTGATTTTAATAATGCCTTGATTTGGACTCAAACCATTTGTTTAAAATGCGGATATAATTTAGAGTTTAAGGCATAGACTACAAGGGATATTAACTTAACGATGTTTTACAGTAAAAGATTTATACTTGTAGGAGATTTATAGTTGAACTTTTAAGATTTGCAATCTATTTTTTGAAACTCAAGTATGTTCACAGAATTCAAAAGTGTATCGTCTAAAAAAAATGAAAATTTATGCTTTATAATAATATTTCCATCTGATTATTACGTAATTTTTTCTTTCAAAAAGTTTCTTTTTACCAGATGGAAACTAGGCTAAACAATACTAGCATGTCCAGTACAGGAAGACAATGGTGTAAATAAATAACATGAATTCATTAAAAAGAAATAATGGTCACATCTGAAGTATATATGCATCCTGTTTTAATTTCAATATCATTTGCTATCATAATAACAAAATAATTTTCGTTACTGCACTGCAAGGTGGTGCCGATTTCATGCATACAAACAGCGATTACTTCTTAGATATGTATATTTTGAAACAGAAGAGGGTGTTATCAAAAGTTGTGTAGTTCTTTACAATTGAATTACAGAATAAACTATAAAGTCTTATTAGCTTAATGAATACACCATCATTTTGCACCAGCAAATTGGTGGTTTCATCTCCTCTGAGATAATTTTTAAAACAGAGCATGGAAAACTCAAATTAGACTCAGTGGTGACTTTTGTACGTATAATACTGAAGCTGGAATTTTTCGAAGCCCCAAAGTTTTATTGAATGAATTCCAATTCATAGAGAATTAATGTGAACAGGAGTTATGCTGCATATAAAAAGTGGGATGGCGAAGTCGTACAGATCAGAAGTTTCCCTTCAATATAAAATATGGAAAGGGTTGGGGTTTGCTTCAAACGTAGAAGAGGCGATAATCAATACAATACTTGAGTAGAGAGAATGTAGTTTGACTAGGCGAATCTCTGTAGTTGACTTCGGCGTTAGCAAAACATATATTTATACTTGCTTTAATAAGAGTCAACATTTACACTCATAGACAACGATTATGTGTCTTGACAACCCAGTGGTTAGTGCACAGGGATTGCACTCAGACGACAAGAGCTTGATTCCCGCATCTGCCCAAACTGTCGCAGTGCTAAAGCAGTTTACGATCCAGTTAAACATGTGAGTCCTTCAGTCCTTCCGAGAGGTTGGTGGTAGGGGAAGGAGGGTATGATCCCTGTTGATGTCTCCCCCACTGGATCCGGTCTAAATTAGGTGGCACTTCCCAGACGTCCTAACAGATACCTTACACCTTTGGGTAGCTCGGACAGTATGGGTCGAAGACGAAGAATTGTGTGTCTTAAAACATTCGGTTTATTTCTTAGGACTCAGCTGCGATCGATTTGTATATTTTATACTTTGAATGTATGCACTGGGCTCATGAAAGCATTTTTGTCACATTTAATGATAAACGTTGTAATTTAAATACAAAATTTGAAAAGCATTTTATTTAAATGTTTTACTAAAAACTTATAATCTCACAGTTTCCTTCTCCTACAAATAAATATTGGTAAATAAATTCCTTCTATTTGATTTTATTGCGTAATTCATTTGGGATTTCAAATTGCATTTTAATATAATAATAATGCTATTTTCGCTAAATTAGAAGTGTTTCGCTATTGAGTTCCTCTTAAATAAATATTTTCCTGACTTCGTTTAATCATTAATAATAAGCCTTTTTACAGATTAATAATCTTGAACCATAATTACTGAATAGTTAATTTCTTCTTGAACTTAAAGAAATTAAAAACACAACTAGAAATAAAGTGGACTTTTACAAATGTGCTGTACGGTCAAATTTCACTACAGAAGAAATGAATATAGTTCTAGAAGCTTAATAAATAAATCAATAATTGACCGGTTAGAGACCCATGATTGGAATTTCTGATGAGAAAGGAGTTATTAACAATTATAATAATATTAAAATTAAATACTTGATACTTGACTTACTCATTCACATTTTAGTATTTAAAATTGAATTCCACAAGGAAAACTTTTATACTGACTTCTTAAATCTTTAAATCGGTTTACAAACCTTTCAGAAGTCGTATTTCATAAAACTATTTTACATCATTGCATATAATGCTTTTCGAAGTTATTTTACAACATTACATAATGGTCAATATCTTTCATGTAGCATGTTTTCTGTAATTCTCACTATCTTAGAAACAATTGAGAGCTCATATACACTCATTTCCAAAAATTAAACATAATTCGTAAAATGCATAAAATTCGGAGTTAATATGGATACAATGGTTCACTATCAGTTGTGAAGAATCGTTGGACGAAGGTTAATCATTGTGAAAATGCAAAATAGTTTGGTCGACGTCGACATGCGCAAAGCACCGACGCACGTCGGAACGAGTATAAAACGACCTTAAGCGGCATAGCCAGATGAGGCAGAATTTGGTAATTGCTGTGGTACGGAGCTTTGTTATCAATAAAAAGAACGAAAGGTGTCACAAGGATGCCAACTGGACATGTTTTTGAAGGGACGAATAATTGGAATGCTGGAATCCGGTCCATCCCAAACCGAAGCGTCTCGAATTCTGATTCTGAATGAGCCTCAGGCTGTAATCTCCAGACTGTGGCAGAGATTCCAAACCACTGGAGATGTTACCCGACGACCAGTACCATGTCTGTGAAGGGTAACGGCTTCTCGGCTATACTGACATTTGGTGATAACTGCGTGACGTCAGAGGAACTTTTCTGCCCGACAACTGGGTTCAGATTTGATAGCCGCCACAGGAGTCTTGTTTGGGGACAAACTGTTTACGGGAGACTCAGACACGTTGGTGTCTATGCCAGCTGACCAGTAGTTTGCATGCACACCCTGCCGTCTGCCCCTGACGTTTGTACGTGCGTTCACAGTGGAGTTTGGAACATCGGCAGTAGAGTGAACAACAGTGGGACAATCTCACGTTCAGTGACGAGTCGAGGTTTAGTCTGCAAACTGATTCTCGTCGTACCACGATCTGGAGGAAACATGGAACGCGTTTTCACCCGAGAAACATCACGGAAAGACATCGCTTTCGTTTGGGGGATTCATGGTCTGGGCAGGCATCATGATGGACTGCCGCACAGACGTCCACATCTTTGACAAGTTGCCGGTTACCACTCAAAGATACAGAGAGGAAGTACTTGAGCCTACCGTTCGATTGTTTCGAGGTGCTGTTAGTCCTGGTTTCATATTCATGGATGATAACGCGGCTTCTTTCAGTGGCTCCTTGGTCGACGACTTCCTTCAAACTGAAGATATCCAGCACATGCAGTGACCTGCCAGCTCTCTTGATCTGAATCCAGTAGAGTATGTGTGGAATATGCTATGGAGATATCTTGTAGCCCTCCGCTACCCACCATGCTCCGTTCCGGGATTGAAAACTGCTCTCCATGAGGCTTGGAACTCTTTGAGCACACAACTTCTCCAAACTCTCATCGAAAGTATTCGAAATCGTTGCACAGCATGCGTGGCTACCCGAGGTTACCACACACCGTATTAAACTGCAGCATCATATTGTTTTAATCATTCTGTTTCACTGAGGTTGACACTCATATTGTGATCCTTTTTCTTTCATGTCTTTTCTTTAGAAAATAAATGTCATTATTATCCTTGTTTTGCGTTGTTTTCTTCTCCTATTTCCCTATTACACCCGCATACCGCGTTTTCTTCCATTCCTATGTAGATTTCCTAAAATTTCCACATAAACAGTAACTATGCTTTACTTTTGGGCATGAGTGTATAGTAGAAATTTAGACTTAGAATGGAAATTTAGAATCCCATCATTGCTTTTATATTTTCACAAAGTAAATGCAATTTAAAGCAAAAATATACATATTCTAAAACTGTTAAGCAACTTTGCTTAAAGTTATACTGTTTTAAAAGAGCAGTATTAATTACACTGCTTGAGTAATGAAGAACTTCATTTGTCTGTGACTTCAGAATGCCTAAGCTTCACGGCCCTGCATATTATTTATTCGTAAATGAATATCCGATCAATCTTTTGATAGAAAATTCGATGTGATGCAGAAGCACTTTACAGTCTCTATTCAAATAATCAAATAGTTTGTTTATTCATTTTTATGTCTTGAAAACCTTTATTAATTACTCTTGAAAAAGATAAAAAGCTGATTTGCTGCCATGTCTGGATAAAAAAGAAAGATGTATGAGCTTAATTATATGTTTAAGTGTCCCTTTTTTTCCATAAACCATGCATTTGCATGAAATTGAAAGAGTATAAATCTATAACAAAATTAGATTTTATTGGAATTGATAAAAATATATAAATAATCCACATTCATATGATTGGCTTCAATAGTTTACCAAACAATGAGGCTAAAATGGGCCAAAATATTGTAAACAGTTAAATAATCGATTTTTCGTATAGTAGCTCAAAATAGTTTTTATGATTGCAAAAATACATAATTTATGTACCTTTAATTTATTTTTAAATGACAATTTTTGAGCTTGAAGATATAAACAACAAACACCATGTTTCCTCTAAGATATGTTCAAAGAGCGTTTTCTCAAAATTTGATTTTCCTTCTTGGGTACACATTATATAAATTCCACAGTATGTATATACATAAAAGTTTTTAAGAGCATAAAATTTATGATTGCGTGTAACACAATATTTGTATTACATGTTATATTCCAATTACGGATGCCAACCTAGCCATTTCGAAATTCCAATTGCGGATGCCAACCTAGTTAATGAGCTATTTAAATGCTGCGGAGGGAGCCAATGGCAATACAAACATAAATAAGCAGCGCATCCCCTTCTTCACTTCAACGAATCAACAACAACACTACAATGTGAAAAGAAAAAGCTTGGCGAGAATGTTCTAGAACTTTCCACAGATGCAATTTCGACAGCGTCCTAGACGCACCTGAAGTTTTTGGTAGTCGTCTTAAAACTTTCGAACGAGTCAGCATCATGTTTTTGGTTTTTGTGAAAAAAGTGTCTGTAGATTGTGAGCAATAGAATGGTAGCCTGCGCAAGTACGCGAAGTGCAACGATTTTCCCACATCATTGAGATGGCACGAATATGCACGTAACAAAGAGTAAAGGTAACCAACTTTCAATTGTCACTATTAGCACGGAAGGCACACCTTTAACGATTATTAAAATAATTGACTACCAGTTCATATGAGTAGACCATATGAACGAGTTCGTAATATTGAACTATAAGAACTATTCTTTATCGATTGTTTAAAGGAAACTGTTTTTAAGAAATTTAAATCAAAGATATTATGTGTGTAAATATATATATAGCTATTAATGTAATATTGTCAGTATTATGTGTCTTTTAGTAATTGATTTAATTATAGCATAGTTACTCCAGATATAATAGATATCTATTAAGTAAAATATTAAAATAAATTGAGCAATTAAGCATGTGTGTTTCTTTATGTTTTGTGTGTTCGTAGTCCGAGCTTGAGAACCGGGAGCTTACATGCTCCACCCTTAGTGGCGGTATCATAGGTAAGTCCTATACTGGTAAATTTTGATAAGGACAATTTTACCTTATGACATGATGTCGCCGCGCGAATTGGTGCCGTATGTGGTCAAGCTCGGAGAGAATTAATTTTCATAAGAGAAAGTAAAAAATATAAGTAAAAGGCAAAATTAAATTTAATAATGAGTTTGAATATAATATTAAATTTAATAATGAGTTTGAATATAAAAGTGAATTTAATAATAAGTGGAATGTAATATTGAATTTAACAATGAATTTAATAATGAGATATAACTCAGTAGAATGATAAAAAAAAATGCATGAAAATGATAATTTAAATATGTATTATATGATTGTATATATATGTATGTATTAGCATAAATATTTAATATAGAGTCAGAATTGTATAACAGTGTATTAAATCATGGCGCCGAATAAAACTAGGCAAATAAGTAAAAGATCGAGGCAAGATGCTCCAATTATCGATAATATACAGCAGGAGGTACATATAAATAACAGAGTAACAGATAGTTCGGCAAATAGCGCGATCCAGATACAGATGCCCGCAAATCAAGCGCAGCAAAATACATCGTTGCCAATTATGCAGATGTTGCCATCATTTGATGGACAAAAAGAAAATAATGTCAATTTCTTTATCATACAATTTAAGGAAATAGCGGAGTTAACATCATGGTCCGAACAAGAGAAAATTATAATTATCAAATCAAGATTAAAGGGAAAGGCTCAACAATTTCTAGCAGAAAATATTGCCCTGCAAAAGGAAAAATCATATGAAAAATTCATGGAGTTATTAAAAAACAAATTTGAAAGGAAACAAACATTAGTGCAAAAACACAACAATTTTAACAATCTGAAACATTTACCAAATATGACAATTAAGGAATCGAAAACCAGGCGATAATTTTTCTAGAAGTAGATGAAACAATGGACGCAAATGTAAAAAAAATTACAGAGAAAATTAAACTCACCAAATTTTTACAGATAGTCAGAGAAGATTTAAGAACAGAAATAAAAAAAAATGACCCGAAAACCTTTGACGAAGCAGTGAAAATAGCTGAGGTGATATAATCCGCATTGGAGGAAGATAGTGATTGTATAAATAGTATTGAAATAGAAAATAAAATAATTGAGAATGTAGAAATAAATCATGTAAAAACTGAAAATAATGCAGAAAAGCCGCCACAGAAATTCTGTATAGCGTGCGGTCGCAACAATCACTGGATGTCAGAATGTTTTACGCTGCAAAAAGTACAAAATAATTTAAAAAGGGCATTCACAAATGAAAACAGCAGTCAAGAAACTACCAATTTTCAACAAAGACCCACTATTCAAAATAATTATGCACACTATAGTAGGGCGAATTTCAGAAGAGGTAATTTCATAAATAACCGGGGAATACGGCGGCGTGCAGGAAATAACAGACAATTTCAAAGTAATAACAGAAGATCATATCAGAATAATGGACCACATTATGAAAGCAATCATAGGCAATATCAGAATAATGAATATTTAAACTAAGAAAGGGACCTCGAAATAAAAGACAAACAGAAAGTTATAAGGCATCAAATAAGGATTCGAGATCCCATAAAATTGCAAGCAAAATTAATAAGGATGCACAAAATTTAAATGAACATCTACTGAATTCAACATATGGACAGGGTGACGCATTGCCAATGATTAACATTAATTTAGAAAATATAAAAACAGTGGCTCTCATAGATAGTGGCGCAAGTGTCACTTTATTATCAGATAGAATTTTTCAAAAAATCAAAAATAAAATTAAAATTAACTATTTATCTAGACAAGTAAAAATACAGACTATGACCAAAGAAAACATTCAATTTTCAAAATGCATCAGCTTTAGCTTTAAAATTGAAAACAAAAGATGCAAAATTTCTTTTTTCATAACTAAACAATTAAACAACACACCCTATGAAATAATCTTAGGATTTGATTTTCTCAAAAATCATCATGCCATAATTGACACAAATAAATTAATATTAAAGTTTGTCAAAGAATCCATATCTATACCATTTCAAGACAAAAATCAGAAAAAAGCACAGGAACCAGAAAATAATTATACAAGAGTTGAACATATTCAATGCTTAAATGCAAGCTTAGCGCATAAAATTAAATTACTACCTAAAGAAACAAAATCAATAAAATTAAAATTAAATGAAAACCATTTTGAGGATAAGGAGGTATTGTTAAATATTACAAATTCATTAAAAGATTTACACGCTGAGCATTCTTTACATTATGTAAATAATAGAAAATTTATTTCTACTCTTTTAACAAACAAAACAGAAGAAGAGATTCATCTAAATAAAAATATGATATTTGGTACTGTAACACCGCAGTTTGAAATTTATAAAGAGAAACATGATACTGATAAAATTTTACAGATTAACAATATCGAAAGCTTAAATGATCCACAAAAAATGGACATTTCAGCGTTACGAAAAGCGGAATTAACACCGCAAGATTTTAAACTAGATCACTTACAAGAAAATGAAAAACATATATTGCTAAAATTACTGTTACAAAATTACGATGTATTTTCGAAATCATACAAAACGCTGGGAATGACGGAAGAAATAGTACCGGAATTTAATTTACTACACCAATACCCAATTCAGTGTAAACCTTATCCCTTGCCAAAAATGTTAAAACCTGTACTAGAAGGTGAAATCAAACAATTGTGTGAAGCTGGAATTATAGAAAAATCTACAAGTAATTATGCGTTCCCATGCTTATTGATAAAGAAGAAAGCCAGTATTAATAGTAATAATGCCAATAAAGAACAAAAATATCGTTTAGCCGTAGATTACAGGCTACTTAATCAAATTACTGAATCACTGCCCGTAAATATTGGTAAAATTAGCGACATTCTGCACAACATCGCAGGCCACAAATTGTACACGGTGATAGACTTAAAGTCCGCGTTTTTTCAAATAAAAATCAAACCTGAGGACAGTTTCCGATTAAATATCATAACAAATAATGGATCGTATAGACCTAATAGATTACCTTTTGGGGCAAAAAACTCATCAGCATATTTCTCATTACTAATGATGAAATGCTTAGGAGATTTAAAAGATCAGAAAATTGAATTTTATTTAGATGACATTGTAATTGCCGCAAATTCATTCGAGAAAATGTTGGAGAAATTAAAAACGGTATTTTCGAGATTAGCTAAATTTGGTTTAACCATTGACCCTTCAAAATTACAAATGTGTAAAGAGAACATTAAATTTCTAGGATTTAAAATAAGTAAGGAAGGCATAACACCTTCAGATGATAATGTACAGAAAATAACGAATTTCCCTGTGCCAACGACAGTAAAAAAAGTAAAATCATTTTTAGGTTTATGTAATTATTTTAGGCAGATCATACCAAATTTTTCTGAACTATGCAATCCTTTAATTGAGTTAACAAAGAAAGATAAAAAATTTATATGGACGGAGAAATGCGAAGAAGCGTTTGTAACATTGCAAAACGCGATTTTATCGAAACCGGTAGTTAGGGCAGCTGATATGTCAAAGCCGTTCTTTTTGTCAACTGATTGTTCAAAAGTAGCCGCGTCAGGAATTTTACTTCAATCAGTGAACGGAAATTTTCATCCTATCGAGTATTATAGCAGGAAACTTTCAGACAGTGAAAAGAAATATCCGAGCATGAAGCTAGAACTGTTAGCAATTCACGACGCTATAATACATTTCAAAGATTTTTTATATGGTACGCATTTTACGGTGTTTACTGATTCTAAAGCGTTAACGCACTTTATTAATTTGGAAAATCAAAATTCTGATTTAATCGCAAGATGGTTATTAAATTTACAACAATATTCATTTGACATCAAATACATTAAAGGACAAGATAATCCCAGTGATTTTATGTCACGCCAAATTTTTTCTGAACAAACTAAGACTAAATTAATAAATAACATTATTGCTAATGACAGCGCGATAACAATAGCCAAAATTTTAGAAGAGCAAGCAAAAGATAGAGAGATAAAGAAAATTATTAACGGACTGAATGCAAAATTTAAGCAGCCAAAATATGTAAATAAATACTATAGAGATGTAAATACAGGATTAATTATGATAAAGACTGCTAGAAATATCAGAAATCCTATGCAAAAGGACAGAATTCTAATACCTCACAGTCTAAAATTCGCAGTTATTGAGTTAGCTCATACACCACATTTTGGAGTTGAAAAAACCTATCAAATTCTGAATAGAAAGTATTACTGGAAAGGAGCATACAGTGATGTAAAGAACTTTTGCGCATCATGTGATGCATGTTTATGTTACAAAAATAAGGCTATAAGACCTATGCCATTACAACATGTGCCACGTCCATGTCAACAAAATCACACGGTGGCATTAGACATTGTAGGGAAGCTACCGAGAAGTAACGGACACCACGAGTACATCATAACGATGATAGACCATTACTCGAGATTCCTGGAGGCAGTACCCGTGAGAAATATTACAACTGCGAGTGTATTACAGGTCCTAACGAATTGGATTTCACTAAATGGCGTTCCTATGTGGCTGCTGACCGATAATGGGAGGCAATTTAAAAGCGAGGAATTTAAAAAATTCGCAGAGCAACATGGTATAAAAATAAAGTATACGTCTATTTACAAACCTAGCTCAAATGCAATTTTAGAAAGAAGCCACTTAGGAATAAAAAATTCTTTGGCAGCAATGGCTGACCAAACATTTAATTGGCACAAAGTCTTGCCATATGTAAAATTATTTCATAATGCAACACCCAGCGCAAATATAGACCACAGTCCCGCTATTTTGTTTCTCACCAGAGATTTGAAATTACCCGGAGAAAATAATCTGGAAATAGTGGACCCTGATGACAGTCCGATATTAACTAAAACTGAATATGATAATGACGTCAATGAAGCACTTACTTTAGCGGAAAAAATTAATAGATATACAAAACGAAAACAAATTCAAGCCCAAAGTCGCCAAGAAAGAATTTTTAGAAGAGTTAGACAGCAGAAATTATTAAAAGGCCAAATTGTTTATTTAAAAAACCTCAGACCCACCACAGCATTACAAAAAAAATTTCAAGGGCCATATCGCATCGTAAAGGTGATCCGTAACAATAATTACGCTATCACACCTATGAACGATCCAAATAAAAAATGGATAGTTGTTCACGCGAATAAATTATATAAAGCAGAGCCGCGTAAAAAGTATTTACAAAGTAAACAAACACGGCGAACTGTTGACAGAAGTCAATCGCATGTAAACAAAGAATATAACGCCAATAATCCAAATGATGGGAGTACTAGACGTTATAATCTAAGGACACGCAAAAAATAGTATTCGAAAGCAAAATAATATAAAAAGTAAAAAAAAAAAATTTTAAAATTGTCTGCTAAATTAAGTGGAAAAATTAAAATATTATAGAGCAGAAATAAATAGTAAGTGTATGCAAATAAATGCAGCACAAGGTGTAGAGCCAGTGAATTCAAAAATAAAATTTGGAAAAGTTTTACAGTATGTGTAATATTATACAAGAATGTTAAAATTAATTCAAATTATATTCTGCAAAATAAATTTTTTGGTATTCTACAATAGTTATTGAATATTTTAGAAGTTGTTCAGCAATAATTGGTTTTTACGATTCTACAATAAAATTAAAATTAATTGGAAAGCATTCTACAAGATGTGTAGCAGTCTATAATGATTTTTAAATTAAATTAGATGATATTATAAAATATATTAGTTTCCTACAATATTTTGAAATTAAATTGGAAAGCATTTTGAAATAATTTTGGTAGTCTACAGTAAATGTAAAAATTAAGTTGGAAGGTAGTCTACAAATAGATATTTTTGGTTAATGTAAAGAAAATGAATATAATTATAATAATAGAAAATTTATGTAGATAGAGCAACTTTCAAAATTAAGTGATAAATAAGTAAATAGACAACAAGTGTGTTACAAATAGCATAGTGCCACAATATGTGCAAAACATAGGGCAGCAAAAGTATATGGTTATTTTAGTATGTATTGTGTATTGTATATTATGTATGGTATATTGTGAAAACTGTAGTGTTGAGGAAAGTGTGTAGTAGTGAAGACTTAGTGTGAGGATAGGCATGATAGTTATCCAAAATGCACGGTAGTCAACAAAATCGCAAAATTAAATAAAACTTCAAAAAAATTGTCTGGAGGAAGGCAAGTCCAGCGGATAGGAATTTTTAAATCATGGATTTTCTGCAACAACAGCAACAAAAAAAAAGAACAGTAGGAAAGTTTATCAGCGGGTTGACTGGTTAGCAGTAATGTTGTCAATAAGTATCAACGTGTACAACGTAAAAGTATTAGCGCCAGCCCATTTTATTAAAATTATCAGCGTTTCATCAAGTAGCAGTACAGCAAAATTAAAAAGTTCTAGATTCCCATCCCTTTTATGCAAGTAGATATTAAATAAATGAACGGACAATGATAAAAGATAAATAATTTATATGAAAATATAAGTAAAATAAATAAATTTAATCTTAGAAAATATAAGTAAAGTAAATAATTCAGTGGACGTAAAAAAAAAAAAAAAAAATAAAAAAAAAGATCTCTGAAGTATAAATAATATGTAATACAATAATGATTTCAGGAAATTAAAATTTTTGAGAACAAAATAAAAACGGAGACTCGGAAAATTTTGAAGTGAAAGAAAATAGTAAATAAATGTTTTTTCCCTTCCAAACAAAATAAAAATTAGTCTACGTTATAAAAATGGACATTGTCAAATACTATGTAAGTGGGGATAAGAGCAGGGAGATTCGGACCTACGAACTCGTAGGGCAGTTATATTTTGTAAAATAAATATGAGGATAATATTTTTTGTAAAACAAATATGAGGATAATATATTTTGTAAAATAAATATGAGGATAACATATTTGTAAAATTAATATGAGGATAATTTTTTGTAAATATGAGGATTTTGTAAATATGAGTATAAAATAAAAATATAGGTAATAAATAAACATTTATGTATGGATACATTTTATGAATAGAGCAATAAATATCAGAAAAAATATGTAGAAGTGATAAATTATACATACAATACCCCTCAATGTTCTAAAATAAAATAAACTAAGGTGTTAGAAGAAAGAAGGAGAGAGATAATTAAATGTCACTTACGTGCAATTTGTCGTGCTTGAAAACGAAAGGTGGTAACAGTCAGAGTGGGCATCAAAAATACAAGTCTTCCAATGAAAGATGCTTAAAATCAAGGTAGACATTCCAATGATATTCTTCCCGATATCGTTTCTTTTTTCTTTTTTTCTCTTTCATTTTTCTTGTACGGGGCTTGAAAAAATTGTATAACATAATTAATAAAATGCAAAATAAAGTCATGGAACATGGTAAATGCAAGTATATAATATTCAAAATCATAAAAGTATTAATTAAATACCTCATAAAAAGCTGACAGAATAAAAGCAAAATCATAAATAAATAAATAAATAAAAGTGTGAAGTCAAAATAAACACTCACAGATGATGTAAATAATAATTAGTAAATTAATAAATATATATTGCATAAATAGTGTATACAGACCTTTTACAAAAACACGCAATCTGGAAAACAAAATAAAAATTAATTACATAAGTAGATTAATAAACTTGAAGAAATAAGAGTAGTGTCCCATCCTTCACAGTCAGCGTAACAGCTCCATATATGGCCATTGTACGGCGAAAGCTAGTCACCTTCAAAGTAAATATCCAGGCTAAAAATAAACATCGGAGAAAATCTCCCATGCATAGTACGAGAATAATACAAAAAAAGTTCTATTGTAAGCATACAATCAATGTATCAAATTTTAAAATTATAATTGCAGGCAATTATAGTTAGTTAAAAATACCGGCCGGTATATAAAAAATAAAATACATTAGGAAAACACATTGATTTGTATGTAAATGATAAATGATTGAGTATGTTAATAAATTATTGCATTAATTAGACATCACAGTAAATAAAAAAAAGAAATAACAGATAAAATCAAATATGAAAGAATTATATTTAAATAAATAAATATGTAAAGTTATGCTGAAACGGGAACATAAAGTCAGTTATATCAATAACATAACAAAAGCATGGTATATTCATAATACTACACATAAAATAATATATCACGCGTTGTTGCAACAAGGGATAAATAAATCCAATAAATTAGAGGTACATGAAATCAAAATAATAATTCAACAGTCAGATCTGTGTTAAGGTCATAAGATAATAATAATAAAAAATATATATATATATCAAATTAAATAGAATTAATAACAACATATGTAAAATAAATATATAATATGATACACATAAAATATAACTGTAAGTAAATTCCTTAAAAGGATACACGTAAAACCTCCCGCGTCAATGTTAGCTCGTACATTCACCGCCGGACAGTCTAAAAGCCCGCGCTTGAGAAGAAAATACCGCCAAAGTTACACGATAACGATTAAATCTTTAGCGATACATGCAAAAGGCAGTTAAAATCCCTTTTACGTAAGTTTGCGCTCTGCAAACAATGAAGACACTCATTCAAGGCTCGCCGTGGGGGTCAACAGATTCGCAGTTGCCATAGAAACACGTTGAGAGGAACAGAGGAAAGCTACGGGTCAAGCGAAATTTTTTTCTTTTTTCTTTTCTCCCTCCCTTACGCGCAGTTGTGTCACACGAAAGGGCAGTCGAAGAGGGAATGTAAAATGCGTATTATGAGATGCACAGTAGTTTGGAGTTGCGAAATGAGTATATATATTTGATATTTTGAATGCCGCGATGTAATATGATATACATATGGTGTTCAAAAGAGTCATGATTTATACACACAAAAATATATAATATGTTATTCATTGTAACAAATAAGAAATATATACAGCTAAAAAATTGTCGAAAAATTATTTACGTCTGTGAAAATGAGAAATCAAGGTAATGAATTGTGTATAGTTTAATGTAATGTTGTGAAATTGTATATAAATAGAAATGCAAATAACAATTATGATATAGTCTTCATTTGAAGTGTACAATAGACTGTACGAAGCAACATAATGAAAATATAAATATTGAAGTACCGGAACTTTGAAAGTTAAGTCACAGGATGGTGACTCATTCTTCCATGCTCATGATAATTCAATGTGACAATAAGGTGTCTTCCGTGCTCATGATAATTCCATGTGACAATAAGGTGTCTTCCGTGCTCATGATAATTCAATGTGACAATAAGGTGTCTTCCGTGCTCATGATAATTCCATGTGACAATAAGGTGTCTTCCGTGCTCATGATAATTCAATGTGACAATAAGGTGTCTTCCGTGCTCATGATAATTCCATGTGACAATAAGGTGTCTTCCGTGCTCGTGATAATTCCATATGACAATATAGTGTGCCTTCCGAACAGTGATAATTTCTTCATGTACAGCAGTATATGTGTTACCAAGTACGATGGTGTATCTTCCGAACAGTGAGTGCCTTCATTTTAGTGACATGTCGGTTGTAATGCACCGATATATGTATGTCAATGTTACAATATAGTGTGTCTTACATGCGGTGATCTGCATTTCTGTGACAGATATATGTGCAGTGGATCAAAGCAACATTTCCACAGTAGCCGCAATGTGTACACATATGTATTCAGTGCAATATTTACCGTGTGCTGAAATTTTCTCTCTGCAAGGGGGGATATCATGTAACACAATATTTGTATTACATGTTATATTCCAATTACGGATGCCAACCTAGCCATTTCGAAATTCCAATTGCGGATGCCAACCTAGTTAATGAGCTATTTAAATGCTGCGGAGGGAGCCAATGGCAATACAAACATAAATAAGCAGAGCATCCCCTTCTTCACTTCAACGAATCAACAACAACACTACAATGTGAAAAGAAAAAGCTTGGCGAGAATGTTCTAGAACTTTCCACAGATGCAATTTCGACAGCGTCCTAGACGCACCTGAAGTTTTTGGTAGTCGTCTTAAAACTTTCGAACGAGTCAGCATCATGTTTTTGGTTTTTGTGAAAAAAGTGTCTGTAGATTGTGAGCAATAGAATGGTAGCCTGCGCAAGTACGCGAAGTGCAACGATTTTCCCACATCATTGAGATGGCACGAATATGCACGTAACAAAGAGTAAAGGTAACCAACTTTCAATTGTCACTATTAGCACGGAAGGCACACCTTTAACGATTATTAAAATAATTGACTACCAGTTCATATGAGTAGACCATATGAACGAGTTCGTAATATTGAACTATAAGAACTATTCTTTATCGATTGTTTAAAGGAAACTGTTTTTAAGAAATTTAAATCAAAGATATTATGTGTGTAAATATATATATAGCTATTAATGTAATATTGTCAGTATTATGTGTCTTTTAGTAATTGATTTAATTATAGCATAGTTACTCCAGATATAATAGATATCTATTAAGTAAAATATTAAAATAAATTGAGCAATTAAGCATGTGTGTTTCTTTATGTTTTGTGTGTTCGTAGTCCGAGCTTGAGAACCGGGAGCTTACATGCTCCACCCTTAGTGGCGGCATCATAGGTAAGTCCTATACTGGTAAATTTTGATAAGGACAATTTTACCTTATGACATTGCGCATTTAGTGAACCTAATCTTTTCAACTTAATTCGATTTGTATTTTTGAAAAGTGTATACGAGTTTGGAAGTATCAATAATGGACATATTTTCCAAACTCCTTTTAAAAATTCAATGTTATTTAAATATATAAGTTTCAGTTCACTATATGCAGATTCATAAATGTTATGCTCTTGCAAAATTTCAAGCATTTTTAGGTGCTAAAGAATTACCGTAAGTGTACCAAAGTAGGAAAAGATACATTTTGAGAAAACGCTGTTTGAAAGGCCTACGTGGCTCTTGTTGTTTACATATTTATGCGTAAATTTTACTTTTTTGTTAGAAATTGTCCGCTTGATGCAATTCTCTGCTAGGTTCAATAGATTCAAATCCTTGCATTGTCGTTGCTCAGGATTTAAAGCAGGGATTAAATGGATTTATTCATTCAATTTTTCAAGAGACGTAGTCATCCACTTTAAAAATAGTCCAAACACACCTGGTTGCGTAATATACTTTGAGGTCATCGAATGCTACGTACCAATAGGATTACATATTGGGCTTTAAGCGATTGTACGTAGCATAATACGTTCTAAATTTGCTATTTTAATATGCCCTAAATAAGCTCCTTCTATATGTCTTAAATACGCCTTTCGCTTCTTGCGTGGGTGTACTACGTCGATGGAGGATGCTAAACTGCCAAGTAGATGGAGGATGCTAAACCTGCTTAAAATCAAAAGTACGGTTTTTAAGTGAAGATAATTACAATCCCAAAAATGTTAGATTACAGGTTGCAAAGAATGCGGACGTCACATCTTAGCAAAATTTTCTAAATGTAGAGGCTCTACTTCTGTAGAGTTTTCAAGACTGGCAGTGACGTCATATCACATGTGCCGAGAGGAGAATTTTCTACTTCGAACTACAGCAGCAAAATGAGGTTTGTTAAAAATTAGCGATAAAAGAATACCTAATAAAAATCAAAATTAATGACCTGTTTTGTCCAGAAACGATTTTTATTTTACTGCGGTTTGTCATATTCAATTAAACATATGTTGAATTATGAAGATCAGATTGTGAATCCATTTTTATATTGGAATTTTAAAATTGATCACGTCTTCAAAACACAAAACGTTTATTAAACATGCACGAAAGTATGTCTATTGATATTATGTATTCCTTTTAAAGCTTGTTTGAGAGATAATTCTTTAATCTTACTGGTTAAGATGGAGACTGTGCGATAGTATATTTGATCGCTAAGGGGCCGATTTGTGCAAAAATCTCTAAAAATAGCACTTCAGTATTTAATAACTAAAATACAAATTTAAAAATTTATTAAATCGCTCTATGAGATGTCTTTGAACCTGACATAAAGTAGAACTATATCAACTTCCGAAGCTGGGGATCGCTTAGATTTCTTGTTACGAGATCAACAGTCGGTCAAATAGACAAACATATATTTTTATTAACGCTTTACAACACAGTTGAAAAGTGTTTATGGCTTTGTCCATTCTGTCTGTCTGACCGTTCGTACCATAACTGCCGTAAAAATGACTTTATCGAAATGAAATATTAGTACGTTGTTAAGTAGGTCCGTGGGATATATGGAGAGATAAATGAATAATATCACACAATTAGTTTTAGATTGAACACTTGTAGAAAAAATGAAATACATTGAACCCTATGAGACCTAATTTTTCAAACATTTTTAAGCAAAATTAAAATGCAAAAATTGCTTCAAAAATTATAAGAAAAATTCAAATTATCCCATAAAATATATATATAAAAAATTAGCAAAATATGTTCGGTAGTTTTTACAATAAAAATTACATATTATATGGGTGCAATTAATATTTTAAAGATCATGTTATCGACTCCAAATTAAAATATGGCATACATTTTTTTCCCCAGAGTAAAAATAATAATTACACTTATATGATATATGAAGAGATCACGGAACAATATGGCATCATTTTTTCCGGTGTGTCAATTCCGATGTTCTTTTAAATTTATTCTTAGTGCTGCATCCGTCCCAAAACCGCTTTATTTTTCCGCATCTTTATTTTTCCGCATTTTATGTGCATCTACATTATGCGCCAAAGCAATTACAATATTTTTGAGTTTAAATGATCGTCAAACTTTGATTATTTCTACAACTAATCCTAATTTTAATGGATGTAGAACATTTGTATAAAAATTCAGCAATTCTTATACAAGTGATTGTATAAGAATTGCTGAGTTTTTTTCATGCAAAGTTATTTAACTCTAGAAGTCTATGAATAAAATATTCACATAGAAATTCACATACAGATTTTTACATAGAAAGCCAGACGATTTATATTTCGCTGACGTCATTAGAATGCAGTGAATTTTTTTGAAGAAATTTTAAGTTTTGTACACCGCTGAATGTATCGCATTTTAGAGATGTTTAAATAAAATTGAATTTCGGATGGAAAGTGTTTCATAATCAATGCTTTATGCACGATTGGACTTTCTTATTATAAATGAAATTAAAAGTACCTAAATGATATATTTATGTAATCAACACAACTCACTTTTCCAGCTATTGTAATTAACATGTATGTTTTGGATATTTATCATGTCTCGGTTCATTTAAAAAACGCCATGAGTTGTTAGATATTTTGTTCACGGTAAAATATCTGATCGTAGAAATTATTTTGAAAATAAAGCATATCATAGTTGATTAAATGATTGTTGGCTTTAAAGCCAAAATATAACTCCTTTTCAGGACAAAATGTAGTGCAGCCACATTAGTCAAAACAACAGATACTATACTCAGCGAAAGCAAAAGATGTTTTTCCAGATAAAGCAAGTGAATTTGATAACTGTCGTATATAATTAACTGAAGTAAGTTGTAACTGAAGGAATATTTTGTATTTTTGTTCATTTAAGTCAGAAATTTTAGCGAATATTTATAATAATTATATAGAAAATAATACAAGTGTTTTATAATTACATACAATGAGACCTGCGTAGATAACTACTATTATTATGCCTATACCACTTTTTATTTTATATACACCTTTCCGTTTACTAGAAGAATCCGCCACCTACTGTTATACTCTCCAATCCCCGTATCCTATTCAGTAGCGATCGTTGGCTTCGCGAGCTGTTTCAATCCAAGCCAAAATTATCGAGAAACATTTATTTCAACGTATTTCCCAACAACTTTTCGACAAATTTACAAAATTTCATACTTTTGTATGCTGGAATTTTTTTTTACGAAACAGAAAATATCGAAGGGCGTACCACGCAGAAGAAACTTATTTTACTTCAGAAGCACATATAGAGTAGAATAACCTATAAATTACATTGAAATAAAAAAAATCATTTGTTTTCAAACACCTATTCCTCAAGTTTGTCTATTGAGCTTAGATGTATTCAGCATTATATTCTGGAAGAGGCAGGAGTGCTTACTAATGTTTTTTTTTACTTACGACTCAAAAAAATTTCCTAAAACATATATTTCTCAGAAAATGCAAAAGCTTGAACAATGATTGATAAATCACTGTCAATATCATTTTATGCTTCATACTCTCTAGAGATTAAAAAATTTTAGAAGGGGAAGAAAGAGTCACTAAGGATTTCTTTTCCAGGCTTAGGAGATATCACTTCTGATACAAAAATGTACATTTTCCTTAGAAAATCTATTTTCTAGGATTGGCTATAAAGAGAGCTTAGATGAAGTCTGATGAAGATCTAGAATCAAATTTCGACGTTTTTGTAGGGTTGGTTCCCTAACGAATTTTACTTATAGTTATGGAGATGTTACTTATGGTTTAACGCACACCTTTTGACACGATATGAATGCTCCTTTCTAATTTTTTTTTGTATGATAGTTTCAAAAACATTCAAAAGAATATAAACCCATAGTATTTTTATTTCTCACAGTCTTAAATATTAAAAGAAGTAAATCTTCTATAAACAGATTGTATGTTTGAACTCCCCTATGGATTTTTCCTTAGAGTCAAACTGTCAACATCATTTTATGCTTCATACTCTCTAGAGGTAAATATTTCGTGAAACAACACTGACTTTCAAGTGTTGAATTTTGAAGTGGTTTAAAAGTTACGGAAAATAAATAAAACTACTTCTTAAGAAAGAGGATATAATACAATGCAAGAAACAAAAAATGCTCTATTCCTTTCTAAAACAAAATAATGTTCCTTAATTAAAATGCCACGCATTTCGATTTTATAGCTATCTGCAAAACAACCGACTTTAAATTTATTTTTTTTAAATACAAGTTACTGCTCCTATTTTAAAAGCATTCAAACAAAACTTTTGAATAATTGTGGAGAGAATACAAAATTATCACTTATGAAGGGGAAATAGATTTGGAGGGATAGAACGGTGGATTGAAATAGAATTTCAAGTTACGGTTTTTTGTCAGCGAGTGATGTTTGTTCAATAGTTTAAGGAAGTGCAGAAATAATTTTCACAAGAACAAAACACCGCAGAGAGTTCAAAAATTTAATAATGTAGATGAGATGTAGTAGTGCAGACAAATTTGAAAAGTGAACTAAGAAGTCCCCAATTGGCATAAGTGCCAATGTATCAGCAATAATGACCGCGATGGTCCAGCAAACCCAACGCCTACTGACGAGCATTTCAAGAATCAAGGTAATCATTTATTAATCATCAACCAAGAGCGTCATAATTAATCGGATGCTACATAAAATCAAGCAAACTTGAATCCTGTATGATCACCCTAACGTCAGCTCAAAATCTTTGTTAGACTACTTAAGAATTGATGAAGATTATGTGTCAAATATTAATGAAAATTTAAATAATAAGTTAATAAGTATATCAATATTACACAATGATACATTTAATAAAATGTTAAATTTAAGAAAAAATATGTCTCATCATTTCATAGGTATTAATTTTAAGTTGTGCGTATTATATATATTGCTTACATGTTGAAGCCGTACGATAACAAAATAAATATAGTTATTATATTGTAGTAATGTTACTATAATAGTGTGAGACCAGAAATATATCTCACATTTGATGAGACGCTTTTATGTATAAATTTATGGTGGCCGGAACGGCGAACAAAGTTTGTAGTCTGGCTGGCACCGAGTTTTATCGCCCCGTGAACCTAAAGGTCAGAAGACCATAAATTTAGGGGGCCATAACAGAGGGGCTGAGCAGGGCATTACGAGATCTGGAATGGTTCCATTGGTTAAAGGAGTAACCAATAAAAAAAGAAGATTGTCACTTCAAACTCAATGCGGCAAATGGAAGAAAAGGGGGAGTTCTCCCCCCCCCCCGAGGGAGCCATAACCGGTGACCCGAGAACGAGAGAAGACAATTATGAAGATTTGACTTAAGAAGGACATGAGCAGATTTGTGCAACTTGTGCACATATAGTTTGTACCACATGACTTAAAGACTTGCGCAAATGTTCCAAAAATACTGGCTAGATCTATATAAGGTGGAGTGCAATCAGATGTACGAGAAGGAGCCAAACACCACGGGTTATGGCGGTGAAAATAACTGATGCAAGCATTTGATATATGATCAAACCCAAGACAGATTTGAAGGTATGTGCCCATTTACAATCACAGGTCATAGACACATGACAATAATTTTAATAGTACTGGTCACATATGTCCCCCCGCCGCAATAATTAATGAGAAGAATTGTTGCTAAGCATATAATTAATAATATGAATAATTGGTGTAATTAAATAATTTAGATTTGATGTTGTTAATAAATGTTTTATTGTTAAAGTTTAAACGGTGCAGTCAATGAGTATTATAATAATTAATTATTCCTTTAAAGGACTCACACGAAAGGTAAATAATTGGAGGGTACATAGCGGCACAACTAGCAATGTACGATTTTAGTGATAAGTCCACTAATATGAGAGTTTACGGCAATGTTAAGATAAGATGATTAATAATTAATAGCAATTAAAAGTTAAGCTTAATATTTTTCTGTGTCCCACAAATAGTATTAATTTTTACACCTCATTTTGGTTGGCCTTACACATTTAGATGCTACAAAAAATCCGAACAATTGCAAAAGCAACTTCAAGCTACTGCTTGAAGCTACTATTTTATTAAGAAACTTAGTATGCAGAAAGGTTCACAGGCTTATGAACCTTTCTGCATACTAGCTAAGTTTCTTAAACAAATAGTACTATTTACCTGCTATATCTTGTTATCCTGCTTGAGGAATTATTTTTGTTTCCAATACTGAATGTTACCATTACATGTTTGTTTCATACTACTAAACTTACAATAATGCAATACTAATAATTACAAAATAATCAAGTAACAGCTGCGAAATAAAATTAATTAATCATATACTGCATGGATTTTGTAGCTGAAGACAAGAAATTTTAAAGAAACGAACAACTGTTGAAATAAGCTCCCAAGAACAACGAAATCCATGAAGCATTTAAGATAAAAAAAATTGTAATTGTTGAAAACCTTTGATATTCTACGGGTATTAATTAAGCGGGTACATGCCAATTATCAAACAAGCGTTTGTTTGGCACTGCGTTTAAGGTTCATTCCTATAGACATTTGAAGTTTGACACACAAGTTGATCGTTTAACAAAATTAAAAATCTGATGTGGGCAGCACATGACTTTCCCTGCAGACTTATATCCACGTTATCTTTATTTTAATTAAATTTAATTCACTTTTAATTCAATTTTCGTTTTCATTTGGTAACTGGGCTTATTTTCAAATATGGGGGTGTAGAAAATACGAAGCAACTAAAATATCTCGAGAACGGCTAGTTCTAGTGCAATGGGGTTGGTCTTATTCCTTTCATCGTTAAAAATTACGTATAAAACAAGCATTTAATGGATATATTTGAGCATAAGTAGATTTTTATTTTAGATTTTGACGATTTTTGCTGGCATTTTGCAAAAAGAGGCAGGTTATTTTTTTTCGAATCGTACCAAAATCCAGTCAGCACCAGGTTAATCCACAAAAGACTAATCTACTGAATTTTGTGAAATTCGGTCCATTAGAATTTCAGCTAGAGTGGAAAAAGACTTTTGAGGGCCTTTTCGCAAACAAAAGACGGGTTCTTTTCTCCCGAAACGTACCCAAAACTAATCAGCACAAGATTCACCCACAACTGATTTACCTACCGAATTTTATGAAATTTGGTCAATTAATTTTTTAGTCAGAGTGGATACAAAATTTGTACAGACAGACAGACAGACAGACACACAGATACACAGACTCACAGATACACAGACACACAGATGCACAGACACATTCACAGACGTCACGCTATAAATAGTTTTTCGTATTCTAGAGGTCTCGAAACGTGTAGACCTGTCGAAAACTCGAGTTGCGATTTTGGCATGATTCCAATACTTTCCCTATACATTACCATGTATTGCAGGGAAAGTAAAAATCTGATGTGGGCAGCACATGATTATTTTAATTAACTTTATTTCACTTTTAATTCAATTTTCGTTCTCATTCGATAACCGGACTTATTTTCAAAGGTGGCGTAGAGAAAATACGGAAAACTAGAATATCTCGAGAACGGCTAGTCCTAGTGTAATGGGGTTGGTCTTATTATTTTCGTAGTTAAAAATTACGTATTAAACGAGCATTTAATGGATATATTTGAGTATACCTAGTCCTTTAGTTTAGATTTTGACGATTTTTGCGGGCCATTTTGCAAACAAAGGCAGGTTATTTTTTTCCGAATCGTACCAAAATCTAATCAGCAACAGAGTAACCCACCAGTGACTCATCTTCCGAATTTTGTGAAATTTGGTCCAGTAGTTTTCAGTTAGAGTGGATACAAGCTTTTGCGGGCCATTTCGCAAAATAAGGCGGGTTCTTTTATTCCAAATCGCACCCAAAACTAATCAGCACTAGACTCGCTCACAAGTGACTTATCTACCAAAATTTGTGAAATTCGGTCCATTAGTTTTTTAGTTAGAGTGGATACAATATCTGCACAGACAGACAGACATACAGACACACACACAGACGTCACTCTAAAAATGGTTTTTTCGTATTCTAGAGGTCTTGAAACGTGTAGATCCGTCGAAAACTCGAGTTGCGATTTTCGGCATGATTCCAATACTTTCCTTATACATTACCATGTATTGCAGGGAAAGTAAAAATCTGATGTGAACAGCACATGGCTTTCCCTGCAGATTTATATTAACGTTCTCATAATTTTAATTAAATTTATTTCACTTTTAATTCAATTTTCGTTCTCATTCGGTAACCGGACTTATTTTCAAAGGTGGTTTAGAGAAAATACGGAAAACTAAAATATCTCGAGAACGGCTAATCCTAGTGTAATGGGGTTGATCTTATTATTTTCGTCGTTAAACATTACGTATTAAACGAGCATTTAAGGGATATATTTGAGTATACCTAGTTCTTTAGTTTAAATTTTGACGATTTTTGCTGGCCATTTTGCAAAAAAAGGCAGGTTATTTTTTCCGAATCATACCAAAATCTAATCAGCACCAGGGTAACCCACAAGTGACTCTTTTACCGAATTTTGTGAAATTCGGTCCAGTAGTTTTTTAGTTAGAGTGGATACAAGCTTTTGCGGGCCATTTCGCAAAAAAAGGCTGGTTCTTTTATTTCAAATCGTACCCAAAACTATTCAGCACCAGACTCGCTCACAAGTGACTTACCTACCAAATTTTGTGAAATTCTGTTCTTTAGTTTTTTAGCTAGAGTGGATACAAAATCTGCACAGACAGACGTAGCTTTTTAGTTTAGATTTAGATAATTTTTGCGGGCCATTCTGCCAAAAGAGACAGGTTATTTTTTTCTGAATCGTACCAAAATCTAATCAGTACCAGGGTGACCTATACGTGACTCATCTACCGAATTTTGTGAAATTCGGTCCATTAGTTTTTCAGCTACAGTGGATACAAGCGTTTGCGGGCCATTTCACAAAAAAGGCGGGTTCTTTTATTCCGAATCGTACCCAAAACTAATCAACACCAGCCCCGGCCACAAGGGACTTACCTACAAAATATTGTGAAATTCGGTCCATTAGTTTTTTAGTTAGAGTGGATACAAAATCTGCACAGACAGACAGACAGACACACAGACACACAGACACACAGACAGACAGACAGACACCCACACAGACGTCACGCTAAAAATGGTTTTTTCGTATTCTAGAGGTCTCGAAACGCGTAGATCCGTCGAAAACTCGAGTTGCGATTTTCGGCATGATTCCAATACTTTCCTTATACATTACCATGTATTGCAGGGAAAGTAAAAATCTGATATGGGCAGCACATGACTTTCCCTGCAGACTTATATTCACGTTCTATTTATTTAAATTAAATTTAATTCACTTTTAATTCAATTTTCGTTCTCATTTGAAAACTGGACTTATTTTCAAAAATGGTGTAGGAAAAATACGAAAAACTAAAATATCTCGAGAACGGCTAGTCCTAGTGTAATGGGGTTGTTCTTATTCTTTTCTTCGCTAAATATTACGTATTAAACAAGCATTTAATGGCTATATTTGAGCATACGTAGTTCTTAAGTTTAGATTTTGATAATTTTGGGGGGCCATTTTGCAAAAAAAAGGCAGATTATTGTTTTTCAAATTATATCAAAATCTAATCAGCACCAAGGTGGCCTACAAGCGACTTATCTACCAAATTTTGTGAAATTAGGTCCATTAGTTTTTCAGTTAGAGTGGATACAAGCTTTTGCGGGCCATTTCGCCAAAAAAGGCGGATTCTTTTAACCCGAGTCGTACCCAAAACTAATCAGCTCCAGATTCGTGCACAAGTGACTTACCTACCAAATTTTATGAAATTCGGTCAATTAGTTTTTTAGTTAGAGTGGATACAAAATCTGCACAGACAGACAGACAGACACACAGACACACAGACACACACACAGACGTCACGCTAAAAATAGTTTTTTCGTATTCTAGAGGTCTCGAAACGTGTAGATCCGTCGAAAACTCGAGTTGCGATTTTCGACATGATTCCAATACTTTCCCTATACATTTTATTCCTATATAATTTTATTTTAGTTCAGGGGGTGCTGCTGAATAAAGTATTCGAAATGTGGATAGAATATATAAAGTACGTTTTTTTGTAAACTCAGTAAACTCGTAAAAAATAACTATATGCACTGATTTCAGTACAAAGATAAATTGTTTTATAAAGTAAACCGTGAATCTCCTATGACATTTAAAATTATTTTAGAGATAACACAAACCAAAATATTTTATTTATGCAGGGAATACAAAAGCCTCACTTTTAAATATCTAACGTTTGGTGTAAGGGCAGATAAATTGCAAAGCCTTAGATCTTGTAAGAAAGCAATACATATAAATCTTTTAAAATATAAATTTAACTGAAACTTAAACATTGCAAACAAAACTAATTTTCAGAGATTTTAAATTTAGAAAGCATTGCAGATCAAACTCTCTCAATTCTAAATACAATAGGAAATACCTTTCTAAATTCAATAGAAACCTGAAATATAGTACAGAGGGTGCTATTATGCTTGTTTAGATATAGAACTCGATTATGACGTTGAATACACGCGTGTGGACTCAACCAGAACAGGAAATGTAAATATTTAAAATGAGACAAATGTTTAACATAAATATCCAAAGATGCTGATGAACAAAACAAATGACTTAGCTTCAGAATGCAGAATGGGAATATCTAACGGAAAATTTAACTTAATAGATGGTAAAGATAATGTAAGTTCGTCTATAAAAAACTTAATTTACATCTGGAATATTTATTACTCTTCCCTATGTACATACTATAATGTATAGGGAAAGTATTGTTACGGGGTCGAAAATTCGAATTCGAGTTTTCGACGAAAGAGTAAGTTTCAAGCATAAAGGGACTACAATCGACTGTCTCTAAGACGGTGTCTGTATGTGTGTGTGTGTACGTTCGTGAGACGGTGAAGCCGATATCTCACGAAAGAATAAGGCGTGACAAACGAACTTTGTACGAAAAATTTAACCAGCGAAT
Organism: Amaurobius ferox; assembly: GCA_951213105.1. Classification (NCBI taxonomy): domain Eukaryota; kingdom Metazoa; phylum Arthropoda; class Arachnida; order Araneae; family Amaurobiidae; genus Amaurobius; species Amaurobius ferox. The sequence goes on from OX578137.1 coordinate 123,506,628, forward strand.
GCAGGAGGCCTTTTGATACTAGTAAATTCAATCAAATGTTCGAAAAATCTCCAAATATTTGAACAACATTTTGAGGAAAATTTCAGAAACCAGAATCACTAATAATGTTATGTACAAATTCACATATTATGTGATTTTTCGTTAGAAAATTATTAAAACAAACTTTAGAATGGTACGGTACTTCAGAAATTGCACTTTCTCAAATACAGAAAAAAAATCACATAAAATTAAATAAGAAAGATCAATAATGCATAAAGCATTGATTATGAAACATTCTCCAACTTCAATGCAATTTTATTTAAACATCTTTAAAATGCGATACATTCCTCGGTAGTATTTTTAAAATTATCGCAATACTACATTAATTTATTATTTTTAAAGATTTAAAACTTCATCGAAAAAAATGAACTTCATTCAAATCACGTCATTAAAATATAAATTGCCTGATTTAAACATCTCTCAAATGCGATACATTCCTCGGTAATATTTTTAAAATTATTATAATACTACAATAATTTATTATATTTGAAAACTACATCGAAAACAAATGAACTTTATTCAAATGCCGTCATCGAAATATAAATTGCCTGGCTCTCTCTATAAAATCAGCATTTCATTCATAAACTGTTTTCCATTCCTTTCATTCATCACAATACTATAATAATTTATTTTATTTAATAACCTAAAACCATGGAGGTACAAGTAATTTAACTCTATGCTTAAAACTCCATCGAAAAAATCATCTTTTTCTCTCAGTAAAATCAATGAATGTTTAATTCATACCAGCTATATTGCAGACTCCATGAGCTAAATAATTTTGTGAAATGCAGCAATTTTAGAAATACAGCAATTCTTAAACGACTTATTCTTTTGGTGTTTACATTCTCCATAAAGGAAAATTAGGCTTCATTGTAGAAATAATAAATCGAGTTTAATGATCATTTAAACTCGAATATATTGTAATTGAGTTATTTTTGTATGTAAATGCACATAATTTAAGCAAAAATAAAGCGGTTTTAGAACGGATACAACACTAAATATGAATGAAAAAGAACTTTAAAATCACGATTTTGACACAAGATGGACGCCACATTTTATTTTGAAGTGAGTCACGTGATCTCGTCGTATAATGGTCACGTGATTTCTTCATATAAAAGGTGTAATTATTATTTTAATTTTTATTTTTAAAAAAAAACTGAACATATTTTGTTGATTTTTTTTATATATTTTATGGACTAATTGTAATATTTCCTAAAACTTTTGAAGCAATTTGTGAATTTTAAATTCGCTTAAGAATGTTTGAAAAATTAGGTCCCATAGAGTTCAATGTATTTCATTTCTTCAACCCCGGTTCAATCCAAAACCAATTGGTTGATATTATTTATTTATATTTCCATAGGTCCCACAGACCGTCTGAACAACATACTAATATTTCATTTGGACAAAGTAATTTTTAATGCAGTTATCGTGCTAACGAACTGGTAGACAGACAGTATGAACAAAGTCATACACTATTTGCAACTATGTTGTAAAGTGTTAAAAAGTGTTAACTGTTGTGAAATATGTTTACTTTTCATACTTAATGTTATGCGATAAATTTATTAACATCATTCTCGTGTATCTAGTTCATTCCATTCACGAGAGAAGCTACTTTGTGTAATAGTTTTGTATTTTGATGCCTAACAATTCGCCAACAGTTATTTATATATAAGAAATACTCTTTTCACCTTTCGTATGTCACACTCGGCGACAAAGTTACAGAAATATCGTCAAATTGGCTATATTTCGAATCAGAATGAGGAAAATGCCGTTTAAATTTAAAAAGATGACGCAAAGTGGACGAAGTTAACAAAAATGACGACAAGTGGATTAATTAGGTATTAAAATAAACTGTGTTGCAAAAAAATATATGCAGCCATAAGAAATTGAACTACAGATGCAAAACTCTGCATATTTGTATCGTTTAAGTATAAGCTAATGATTGGAATTTGAGAGCAAAAAAAATGCTTTACTAAAAATGATGGAAACAAGAGGATGATATTTTAGCAAGTTGTGAATCTTCCCTTGGCAGCTATACAAGTCTATATTCGGTGCAGCGTAGAGACAATAACTTGTTCATGTCCCTCAGCAGAAGTTTCTGCCACAAATGTTGCAACTGGCCAGCTAGGTCATATCTATTCTGAAAATTCTGCAATTGCCGTCCCAGCATGTCTCAGACTATTGGTTCTATTGGTAATAGATCTAGGGAACTGTATGACTGTGAGAGGGTAAGAAATCGTCGGAGGCATCATGGAGAAAGCCCTGCAATATGTGTTTGAGAGTTGACTTGTTGATAAATTGAGCCTAGATGTTTTGTCAGCATAAGCAGTATATCGTCGACGTACAAGCGAGCCTCCAAATTGTCTTGCTGCACAAATGGGGGAGGACGACCGTCCCAGGAGATAGCTCCCCAGACTGCCACACCACGTGTGATGGCCACGGGCCACTCGAGAACACATGCGGGATCAGAACTCTAACTGTGAATAAATCGACTCGTAAGAGAAAGTGAAAGACAGAGCTAGACTGATATCATAATCTCTAGCAAGAAAAATTTGAGGTATATTTTTATGCCGTAATAATCAATTATATTTGCAGGTCTAAAGAAAGCAAAGGTCTAAAAAGGAAAATAGGAGCAAACGAATGTATCCTCTAAATTCCAAACATTTTCTCGGCCAAACATAAGTGATTATAGATACCGATGTAAGAACAATTAAAAACTGATAACTTTACCCGTAAGTGAGTATTGTCAAATTGCACACTAAATATTGAGAACGTTCGCTACAATTAAAAGACTGGAGGTAAGTCTCTGAGATTAAAAAACAAAATAAAAAGCTCTTTTAAGTGGCAAAGGAAAATTTTAACCCAGTCACGTCTAATATGCAATTGCTAAATTTTCTTTAAGTGATGTGTTTGCTAAAGCAAGTCCACTATCTTATGTGGCAACATAGTGGGAAAGGCATCTGATATGAAACAATCCACGTTGGGTTGAGCAAAGTGTTTACATTAATTAATTTAATGATGGTATGCAATTTCGTTACTCTACAAAAACGTCCAAGCGCTTAAACTATCAAAATAATTAATTTGGTGCAATACTAATGCTGTTCTATTGAATACATTTGCTTTGGTATCGAGCTGTGGATCATCCTTTCCAAGGCATGTACATAATTGTTGTAAACGTCGTTTGTAAATAAAATAAAATAACAAGTAAAATGATTTAGTTTTATGATGAATTCTGTAATCTGTTCTTTTATTTCTGAGCATGTTATTAAGCCAGATATAAGTGGAAAACTCATTATATCACACAACTATTCAAAATTTTCTTCTTCAATTGCCTTCTTGCTTTTACGTTATGCCCGTTCATATGGTAGAACTCACTTCACTATAATCCTGAACGCTTAAAATTTGTCAAGCGATGGGAAGGACAATATAATGTCCCTGCATCCCCCAAGGTTTCCCGGTCTAAAGTGGTTTCTTTAAAAAATTTTGTGCTTGGTGATCATCCCATTGTATGAACCTCCTGACAAGCTTTGATCCACGGAAAGTGATGATGATTAGTTCAGCAGTTTCTTTATTTTAATTAACGCCTTGTCATAGGATAGAAATCGTTTCACTGCAATCTTGAGCGCTCATAATTTTGAGACTAGTAGACGGCACTAAAATAGTTTCCTGCATCGGTTCTTATCTTGAAGCAAATACTTTTACTTAATACTTAAAGTAAATATTTAATTACAATTCCAAAATCGGTGGCGATTCCATTAGGTTCCACGTTCTGGTGAATGGCAATGACCAAGAAAATGACTAGTTGATAGCTACGAGAAATAACTTAGAGAAATGATTTACGAACTAATTACTTTGAAAATAGATTTACTTAAGCTAACTACAAATTAATAGGTAAAACTCTAACCGTGAACTCTAACCTAAGGGAGTGTCAAGTATAAAAAAAGATGAGATGAATCTTTACGGCAGAGAGAAAATAGTAGTATGGAAGTGTATATGTACTATCGAATGTTATTTACTGTATAATGTAACCTAAGATAGATATTTTAATCGGTTAATAAATCTTTGTTGCTAAAGATGTCCCTTCATATCTGAATAAGCCCCACTCAAAAAACTCTACAAAAGGGTTATGTGCCCAGTCTCTCTAAATTCAAAGTGCGTAGTAAGAGCTACTGTGCAAAAAGATTTGACAGAGATTTAGGTTTGACAGAGAAAATTTCAATAGTTGGAAATACCGTATTAAAAGTAAACTTGATGGAAAATGATTAGGCTTGTATCTAACGGATAATCCGTGAGTAAAGAAACCAGAACTGAGTGGAAGTAAAAATATTCTCAAGCAAGATAAATTATTACCTGTTAGTTAAGTAATATGTAAGTTTGCGTAATTCTTACTTGTAATACTTGGTAAGGAAATTTGGACTTACCCTAAGCAACAAGTATGAATGTGACCAGAAAAGAAGAAGAATCGAAGCTAAAACTAATTTGTCACGATTACAGGTGGAAAGAAAAGAAAACTGGAATATTTGTTGAGAGCCAAGACATTGCTGAAAAGTGCACCCCTACTGGGTGCAAATATAGATGATGAAGTATTTATAAGCACGCTGATCAAAGGACTGACGCCAAAGTATAATTTAATCGCAATGTAATTTGTAAACTTCCAGGAAATTACTATTTCTGATGCTCGTCGAATTTTCAAGTTACTTAAGGAAAGATCTAAGCTGAAAAAGCAAGTTCGTCTATTTTTAAAGTACAGAGTAGCAGTAATTATAATAATCCGAAAACGTGAGATGAAATCAAGAAACGTGCGAAAATCAAGTTTCTTGAAGGATGGTTCTAAACAAGTAAACAACTGAGGATTTTCGGAATCAAAATTCATGAGCGACAGAAGTGGATCAAAAAGAGATTTAAGCGCTATAGAAAATGTATTACAAACCAGGTGGATCTTAGACAGTGGAATGAATAGTCATATGACTTAAAATGTTGACTGCTTAAATGAAGTATAAGACGATAAAAGAAATATTTTGTTAGCTGACGATAGCAGGACATTTTCTCAAGTAAAAGGATCTGTAACATTAAGAGAAGTATGTGGAACATTTAATTCAGAATTAGTGCTAAAGTATGTACTTTATGTACCTAATCTGAAAAGTAATCTAATATATGTTCGAAAATTAACTGATAACGATATGCAAGCATCATTTGATGAATCTGGGGGGCATATTTTATATAGAAAAGGCAATACAATTTTAAGTATAAAAATTTTATGTTGCTGATGTAAAGCGATCAAGGATAAGAATTTTATTTACAAAGCGGGTAAAAGCACTTTTTGGGAATTATGGCATAAATAATTAGGCCATATTAATGAAAACTATAGTAAACTTATATTAAAAATTTCTATAGTGTATAACTACGAGTGTAAGCAATACACAAAATCGAGTGATTGTATTGCGTGAAAGTGAAATGCGCTAGAAAACCATTTAAAATAGTAATCGGTGAACAATAAAAAATGCCATTAGAATTTCTTCATATGGACTTAATCGGTTCAATATAAGAAGCTTCTTTAGGAAGAGCTAAATATGTTTTAACAGTAATAAATAATTTTTCAAGGAAACTAAATTTTGACTAAATTTCTAAAGTCAAAGTTAATGTTTTTGAAACGTTCATGTATTTGATATTCAAACTGGAAAACAACACTAGACAAAAGGTTCAGAAAATCAAGAGTGATAATGGAACTGAATTTTAAAATGCAGAAATGAACCATCTATATAAAAGTAAAGACATTTTTCATCAAAATACAACATACTTCTCACAAAGCCAAAATGGCCGAAGCGAAAGAACAAACAGAACTTTAATTGAAGGTACGCAATCTTTATTAATAGAAGCTAATTTACTAATCAAATATTGGGCAGAGGCCATGCTTATATAAGAAATTTGCTTATATAAGAAACATAACTACTTCAAAATCGTGAAATAAGTACACACCAGAGGAAATTTTACTGGAAGAAAAAGATGTTTTACACTTTCGAATATGTGGATATTAGGCTCATTATAGGAAACCAAGGCACAAACGAGGCAAATTTGATAAAATTACATTGGTGGGAATATTCGTGGGATATTCTGAATCGAGAAAAGCCTATAGAATCTGGAATCCTAAAAATTAAGACATAGTGGAATTCTGAGATATTAGATTCCTTGAAGAAACTAATGAAAATGAACTTCTGGAACAAAATCGAGTATATTCAGATTTCCAGATAAAAATCTTAGATTTTGGTAAAAATTTGTTGGAAGACAACAATTTTGATGCAGGTGAAGACGAATCGATATGTGGTGAACTGATCACCCAGGAAGTAATCAAGTTCCTGATGATGGTACAACTCGCAGTTTAAGACCTCGCACTAAAATTACAAACTATAACGAATCATTTGAAAATGATGATGAAGCAGTAGATCCAACTTATTATCGGGATTAAACTATACAAAAGGCGAAATAGCGGCAAAATATATCATCAAGTTATGAAGCTGCATGTTCTGATCAAAGGGAGAAATATAGAGAAGGAATGGAGAAAGAAATGGAATCGCTGAAATTTCACAATGTTTGGACCCATAATACGGTCCAGAAAGAATCAAACAAATAAACTACATTATCAAACAAATAAACTGCATTAAAGAGACAATTATCAGCAATCGGTTGTTCTCAGAAGTTTGGAGTATATTATACTGGAACTTTTTCAACAGTTATTAAAATTGATAGCTTAAGAACACTTTTAACGTTTACATTTGTAAAGAACTAGCAAATTAATTTTTATGATGTTGAAACTTACGTATTTGTAAGGGAAGTTAACTGAGACAATTTACATGGAAGAAACGAAAGGATAAAATAATAAAAATATCGAATGTAAATTAAACCACATATCTACGTGTTAAAACAGTCTGGTAAAGTGTGGTATGAAACTTTATCTGATTACTTACTAAAGTGTGAATTCAAAGTCTTTACATCTGACAAGTGTGCAAGTGTGTTTTTAACTACGAAAAAGGAAATTCTCGATTAATCATTGGGATTTATGTAGATAACCTGATAATTGTAAATTTTGATGATGAAATTTTAGATTGTGTAATTATAAAAATGAAAGAAAATTTTAAACAAAAGGAAAATGTTAATATAAAACATTTTCTGGGATTAGAAATTTCAATAGAAGAAAATCAATTGATCATCAAACAAGAAGGATATGTAGATGAAATTTTAAAAATATTTAAAATGTAAGATTTCAACAGTGTTGCCATCCCCAAAGGACATATATTTGAACGTGGACAACTAAGAAACTTCGGGAAAATGTGACCCCCACAAATATCAGGAAATTCTATTGGTTCATTAATGTACCTCGGAATAAAATTAAGAGTGGACATCCCTATGCTTTAGTAACCTCGTCAACGTAAAATAAGGATCCAAGAGTTATACGTGTGACTGCTGTCAAGAGGATTCTTAGATATGTAAAAGGAACTAAAACCAAGGTTTGGTATACGTTAAGGTGATTTTACTCTTTCAAGATATGTAGACGCTAATTGGAGATGCAAGAAACCGAATCAGAAGTCAACAACAGGTTTTCCATTGGTAAGCTGTATGAAAAAAAGCGCTTTCTTTACAACTATTTTTGACGAACTTTTACTTAAGAATCTAGTAAATATTAAAGTTTATTGTAATAACAAATCGTCGATTTTCATTTGTGAAAACGGAGTACCTTCAAGTAGATCAGATCACATTATTCATAAAGTAAGTTTTTTAAATGAAAACTTAAAATCTCAAAACTTTGAACTTATCTATGTATTACGTAATGATAATTTAGCAGATATATTAACTAAGACTGTAAGTTAAGATAAACTCTTAAGATTTTAACACAGACTAAATGTCCTGCAATATTTCTATATTTATAAAGATGTTAACTGAAGCAAAATTACGGGGTCCTTGTTGGGAAATAATTTTACTTAAACTAACTGCAAATAAACCTTAAGGTAAAACTGTAACTGTGAACTGTAATTGAAGGGAGTGTCAAGTATAAAAGAGGATGAGCTGAATGATCACGGCAGAAGAAAAATTTAAGTATGGAAGTGTATACGCACTATCGAATGTTATTGAATTTATTATGTAACATAATATAGGTGTTTTAATTTGTTAATAAATCTTTGTTGTTAAAGATGTCTATTCATATCTGAAGAATCCCCACTCAAAAAACGCTAGAGAAATGATTAGTTGATAGCTTTTTTTTGCTTGTATATACAGCACCGAACATATCCTGTTGGAGAGTAAAAATTGTTACATTGTAATGGTATTTTTTTATTAAAATGTAACTGTATGAAATATCATCTGTATTAAAATATTCGATCGTTTCTCTATCAAGCATATTATTTTCAGATATAGAAGAGATAAAAATGCAATTTGCATTGAGCATGTATAAGAAAATTAAAATATTTGTCTTTGTAATTGCTTTCCTGAATCTATAAATGCATCCAGAATACTTTCATTCGACTTACTTTTAGGATTTGCCATACCCATACAAATTATTTTGGAATTATCATAATATCGGAATACAACTTCATTGACTTCATATAGAATGAAATCTGCCGCCCAGGCAGTGAAGTGGATAGTGTCTTAGGCTGCTGCCTAGTGGCCTCGGGTTCGAATCCCGAATAAGGCATGGATGTTTATTGAGGATAAAGTCAGTCTTCTGCCTTCTGGGTCCTCGTCTAAATGAGAAGCTGCATCCCCTCCGACCTTCGTCAGTGATGCTTGTTTGTAATAAACTTTGCTCTCTTGTCTTGTGCCTTTCTTCGTTCTGTCCTGCGTCACTGGTCCTGTATCGACTCCGTCGAAAACCTTCTTCCGAGTCTTCTGCCTTCAGGGTCCTCGTCTAAATGAGAAGCTGCATCCCCTCCGACCTTCGTCAGTGATGCTTGTTCGTAATAAACTTTGCTCTCTTGCCTTGTGCCTTTCTCCGTTCTGTCCTGCGTCACTGGTCCTGTATCGACTCCGTCGAAAACCTTCTTCCGAGTCTTCTGCCTTCAGGGTCCTCGTCTAAATGAGAAGCTGCATCCCCTCCGACCTTCGTCAGTGATGCTTGTTCGTAATAAACTTTGCTCTCTTGTCTTGTGCCTTTCTCCGTTCTGCCCTGCGTCACTGGTCCTGTATCGACTCCGTCGAAAACCTTCTTCCGAGTCTTCTGCCTTCAGGGTCCTCGTTTAAATGAGAAGCTGCATCCCCTCCGATCTTCGTCAGTGATACTTGTTCGTAATAAACTTTGCTCTCTTGTCTTGTGTCTTTCTCCGTTCTGTACTGCGTCACTGGTCCTGTATCGACTCCGTCGAAAACCTTCTTCCGAGTCTTCTGCCTTCTGGGTCCTCGTCTGAATGAGAAGCTGCATCCCCTCCGACCTTCGTCAGTTATGCTTGTTTGTAATAAACTTTGCTCTCTTGTCTTGTGCCTTTCTTCGTTCTGTCCTGCGTCACTGGTCCTGTATCGACTCCGTCGAAAACCTTCTTCCGAGTCTTCTGCCTTCTGGGTCCTCGTCTAAATGAGAAGCTGCAACCCCTCCGACCTTCGTCAGTGATGCTTGTTTGTAATAAACTTTGCTCTCTTGTCTTGTGCCTTTCTTCGTTCTGTCATGCGTCACTGGTCCTGTATCGACTCCGTCGAAAACCTTCTTCCGAGTCTTCTGCCTTCTGGGTCCTCGTCTAAATGAGAAGCTGCAACCCCTCCGACCTTCGTCAGTGATGCTTGTTTGTAATAAACTTTGCTCTCTTGTCTTGTGCCTTTCTTCGTTCTGTCATGCGTCACTGGTCCTGTATCGACTCCGTCGAAAACCTTCTTCCGAGTCTTCTGCCTTCTGGGTCCTCGTCTGAATGAGAAGCTGCATCCCCTCCGACCTTCGTCAGTTATGCTTGTTCGTAATAAACTTTGCTCTCTTGTCTTGTGTCTTTCTCCGTTCTGTCCTGCGTCACTGGTCCTGTATCGACTCCGTCGAAAACCTTCTTCCGAGTCTTCTGCCTTCTGGGTCCTCGTCTAAATGAGAAGCTGCAACCCCTCCGACCTTCGTCAGTGATGCTTGTTTGTAATAAACTTTGCTCTCTTGTCTTGTGCCTTTCTTCGTTCTGTCATGCGTCACTGGTCCTGTATCGACTCCGTCGAAAACCTTCTTCCGAGTCTTCTGCCTTCTGGGTCCTCGTCTGAATGAGAAGCTGCATCCCCTCCGACCTTCGTCAGTTATGCTTGTTTGTAATAAACTTTGCTCTCTTGTCTTGTGCCTTTCTTCGTTCTGTCCTGCGTCACTGGTCCTGTATCGACTCCGTCGAAAACCTTCTTCCGAGTCTTCTGCCTTCTGGGTCCTCGTCTAAATGAGAAGCTGCAACCCCTCCGACCTTCGTCAGTGATGCTTGTTTGTAATAAACTTTGCTCTCTTGTCTTGTGCCTTTCTTCGTTCTGTCATGCGTCACTGGTCCTGTATCGACTCCGTCGAAAACCTTCTTCCGAGTCTTCTGCCTTCTGGGTCCTCGTCTGAATGAGAAGCTGCATCCCCTCCGACCTTCGTCAGTTATGCTTGTTCGTAATAAACTTTGCTCTCTTGTCTTGTGTCTTTCTCCGTTCTGTCCTGCGTCACTGGTCCTGTATCGACTCCGTCGAAAACCTTCTTCCGAGTCTTCTGCCTTCTGGGTCCTCGTCTGAATGAGAAGCTGCAACCCCTCCGACCTTCGTCAGTTATGCTTGTTCGTAATAAACTTTGCTCTCTTGTCTTGTGCCTTTCTTCGTTCTGTCATGCGTCACTGGTCCTGTATCGACTCCGTCGAAAACCTTCTTCCGAGTCTTCTGCCTTCTGGGTCCTCGTCTGAATGAGAAGCTGCATCCCCTCCGACCTTCGTCAGTGATGCTTGTTTGTAATAAACTTTGCTCTCTTGTCTTGTGCCTTTCTTCGTTCTGTCATGCGTCACTGGTCCTGTATCGACTCCGTCGAAAACCTTCTTCCGAGTCTTCTGCCTTCTGGGTCCTCGTCTGAATGAGAAGCTGCATCCCCTCCGACCTTCGTCAGTTATGCTTGTTCGTAATAAACTTTGCTCTCTTGTCTTGTGTCTTTCTCCGTTCTGTCCTGCGTCACTGGTCCTGTATCGACTCCGTCGAAAACCTTCTTCCGAGTCTTCTGCCTTCTGGGTCCTCGTCTAAATGAGAAGCTGCAACCCCTCCGACCTTCGTCAGTGATGCTTGTTTGTAATAAACTTTGCTCTCTTGTCTTGTGCCTTTCTTCGTTCTGTCATGCGTCACTGGTCCTGTATCGACTCCGTCGAAAACAGGAGGTCATAAGAAACAACAACAACAGAATGAAATCTTAATGTGAAATGCAATCAATATACAGTTGAAAAAGTTAATTTGTACGTATATAGTCCATTTATTATGAAAGGAAATGTGTTTAGAACGTGCTTTAATAAGTAGTTTATCAGATAAGTGAATAGTCGTCGTTCATTTTCATAGATACAATCGATAGAAGCAACATGTTAATAGACATGCAGAAATATAAAATAAAATATTTATGTTATCTAAGAAACCTATGTACCCATAACAGCACACTCATAAATAATTCTGTTGTATTTAATGATTGAGCAGCATGCATCTTTTGCTTTATAATATCTTTTCAATGTCTTTGCAACTTAATTTTTTTTTTAATTTTTTTTTTATTTTCGTTTCTCCTATGCTTAAAGTATTCTGTGTCTGCCTTTTTTTTGCATAATATGTAAAAGGAATTAAAACTCGTTAGCTGAAATAATAAAATATTTTATACATTTTTCTTGAACTGTATACAATGTTTATAAAATAATCCAATTTACTTGCCATTTTTAAAAATATCAGTAACTAAAAAGGAACTAATCTGCTGAAACTAATCTGCTGATATTCATCTGGCACGTTTAAAATTACTATAGTTGATATTTTAGTAAAAAATTAATATAATTTTTCATCTTAAAAAACTTCAACGAATATTTTGATAAACATAATCTAATTTATTCTGAATCTTTTAAGATGGTACAACGAATATTTGATTAAAATAAACAAATCCATTTTCTGAGTTTGAGTTCTGTGTTAGGAGTGCAATAAAATGCATTTGGATTCTTTGAAAATGAAGCAACTCTTATTTTGTTTAAAATATCACATTTATTATTCAATCTTAAATTTTTTGAACTAACGCTAGGCAAAGATAAAATTTCTTGAATTGCTAAAATTAAAATGCTGAATCTAAAATATAAAATTTGTGAAATTGTTTTTCATTATTTAAAAATAGTAAAATGCAAATTTAGTATATTTCAAGCCATCAACTATTTAGTATCACGAAATATATCGTACAATGTTACATGTTCAATGTTGGCAAACACAAAATTTTAAAATATGTGCTTACTAAATGCTCAGAATAAACATTCATGATTTTATTTCAGTAAATAAATATGTATTGCTTATATTGATTTACTAAATTCACTGTTAAAAATGGGTATTAAAAAAAGTAGAATGTACTCATTTTTGAGCACTTTGCATGCTTATTATAGCTCCAAGTAACCATGTTTCAATTTTGAAAAACGCATGCACTCATTTTTGAGTATATCAAAGAATTAAATTTTAAGCATATTTAGGTTCCAATTATAAATACTATGTACTCATTTATGAGTATGGGAGAATCAATTTTAAGCATAATTGTAAATACCATGTAATCATTTATGAGTATATGAGAGAATCACTTTAAGCATAATTGTAAGTACTATGTACTCATTTATGAGTATATTAGAGATTCAATTACATTTTTATTTTTACATTATATTTTTAAACTGTAAATAAATGACGGATGTCAAAAAGCGCATATGCATTAGACAAGCAATGCTT
>OX578137.1:123524560-123619560 GCA_951213105.1 Amaurobius ferox
CATTTTTAATGCACTTTCGTACGTCCTAGAGAGTTAAAATTTGGTACACAACTTAAATTTGGTGAACATTTTATTCTACAAAAATTTGGCGGATCTTTAAATATAGATCCTACAATTTTTTCGAAATGGTCTGCAAATAATCCCCGTTCACTTCTATAAATCATTGTTGTAATATTCTTAAAAATTCTGATGTGGGCAGCACATGTCTTTCCCTGCAGACTCATATTCACGTTCTCTTTATTTCTTCAATAATAATTTGTGTTTATCTGCACAAAACAACATCCATAAGTATTTTAAATGACATTGAATTTACACGTTAAACTTAAATTTGGTGTCTCATTTGATAGCTGAACTTATTGTCAAAGGTGGCGTAGCAAAAACGCGAAAAAACTGGAATATCTCAAGAACGGCTAGTCCTAGAGTAATGGGTTTAGTCTTATTCTTTTTGTTGTCAAAAATCACGTCTTAAATAGGAATTTAATTGATATAATTGAACACACGTAGTCTTTTATTTTTATATTTAGCGATTTTTGCGGGTCATTTCGCAAACATAGCCCGTTCCTTTTTCCCGAATCGTACTAGAATAACCTACAAATGATTTATATACCAAATTTTGTTATATTTGGTTTATAAATCACTTGTAGGTTATTGAAATATTATACACCAAATTTTGTTAAATTTGGTTTATAAATCACTTGTAGGTTATTGAAATATTATACACCAAATTTTGTTAAATTTGGTTTATAAATCACTTGTAGGTTATTGAAATATTATACACCAAATTTTGTTAAATTTTTTCCATTAGTTTTTAGCTAGAGTGGATAAAGGCAATTTCTGCCAGCCATTTCGCAAAGAAGTCAGATTCTTTTATTACGAATCGTACTATAATCTAATGAACATCAGATTTTCCTACAAAAAACATACCTACCAAATTTTATGAAATTCAGTCCATTAGTTTTTCAATTAGAGTGGATGTAATATCCTCACAGACACGCAGAAACATACACAGATATACCCTTACACACACAAACGTCTTCCTAAAAATAGTTTTTTGTGTTCTAGAAGTCCCAAAACGTGTAGATCCTTCGAAAATTCGAGTTCCGATCTTCGGCACGATTCCAATACTTTGAATACACACACACACACACACATATATATATATTATCTGTGTATCTGTGTATTATCTGTGAATCTAAATTCCGTGCCTACGCAATTACAATAGTTATGATTTTAAATGATCCCTAAACTTTTATTATTTCTTCAACGAAGCCTAATTTTAACTTATGCAGAATGCAAATATCTCAAGCGATTGTAAGTTGAGTTACATAAGAATTGCTGATTTTTTTCACACAAAATTTTTTAACTCTGGAGTTTGGAATACAAGTTATATGAATGAAATATTCTTTGATTTTGCATAGACAATCAGGTGATTTATATTTCGATACAGTTTTAAATATACAAGTATAATAAATTACAGTAGTACTGTGATAATGTAAAAGATATCACAACTGAAAGTATCACATTTTAGAAATTTTTAAATAAATTGGATTTCAGTTTGAAAGTGTTTCATAATCAATGCTTATGCATGATTGATCTTTCTTGTTTTTCTTCAATTATTTCTCTTTTCGTGTCTGTAGTCTGAGTTTTGGCATTTATAGTAACTTGCAATTGCCAAATCTGAAACAGACATTTGTTTGGGATAATTAGAATTTGATGCTCAGACCTGAAGGAGAATTTAATTCTGGTTACTCTCCGAAATTGGTTGGAGCTGTTCATTTTTTTTATCGGCATGCTGGTCGTGTTTTGACTGCTTTGGTGATTTTAATAATTCATGATTACTTGGAATTAGTTATTATTATTATATTTTTCTAATATATATATGTGTGTGTGTATACATATATATATATATATATATATATATATATATATATATAAACTCAAAAGACAATAACCTTGAAAACCTTACGATCATGATGAAAACAAGAACGAAAGGAAAACATACGGGCTAGGTGCAATAAAATGGCCAATGAGGGATTGTGACCTCATTTAAGTCCCGGTTACCAGCCGGCTGCGCGGTCGCGACACCACTCCCGGAAGCCTGCACACATCCGTAGTTAACCTCATTGTGACCACGAATAATGAACATGATAGATCCAAAAGTCAAAAGTATCAAAATTCAAATTATCAAAGTATAAAATCTCGAAGTGAAAAATCAAATCCCCGTCACTCGAACATTATTTAATAAATCTAATCAACAATTCTAAAAAACCATTTATATATACTTTCATGACTCATATAAAACATTAAAAACATATATACAATAAAATCGGCATTATAAATTTAAAAACATATAATTCACCAATACCATAAAATTTTTAATTATCTCTATCGCAACTTCAATCAATATTAAATACATTAAAATAATACAACTCACGTACACCATCTACCTTTACATTAACTCTCAAATGATCAGCCTCCTCAAAGTCAACTTCAACCTCTCTACACCGCCAGGCGAGCAGATACAGACATGCTCCCAGTAAGCTTCAGTAAGCCCATGCTTCTCAGTAAGTTTGCGTTGCCAACTTCATTGTAGGTTATTCAGGAAGTGTGTGAGTGTATATATATATATATATATATGTATACATATATATATATATATATATATATATATATATATATATATATATATATATATATATATATATATATATATATATATATATATATATATATATATATATATATATATGTGTGTGTGTATATATATATATATACATATATATATACACTCATAAGTTAAGCATAATTTGCAAAATGCGAAAAATTTGTATACAATGGTATGATAATTTGTATACAATGGTTCACAATCAGTTGTGGAGAATCGTGAGACGAAGGTAAATAGTTGTACATATGTAAATAGTTGTACATATGCAATAGTTGTACATACACGTTGTACATATGCAAAACAGTTCAATCGACGTCGACATGCGCAAAGCACCTGCTCACGCTGGAACTACTATAAAACGGCCTCGAGCAGCATGGCCAATCGAAGCAGAATTTCGTAATTACTGTGGTACGGAGTGTTGTTAACAATGAAAAGGATGAAGGATATTACAAAAATACCAACTGGACATGTTTTTGAAGGAATCCTGTCGATCCCAAAACGAAGCACCTCGAATTCTGAATGTGCCTCGGTGTGTGATATCCAGACTGTGGCAGAGGTTCCAAACCACTGGAGATGTTACTCAACGACCAGTACCAGGTCAACCAAGGGTAACAAACGCTCGGAAAGACCGATATTTGGTGACAACTGCTCGATATCAGAGGAACTGTTCTGCCAGACAACTGGGTTCAGCCCTGGCAGCCGCCACTGGAGTCACTGTTTCGAGATAAACTGGCTGCAGGAAACTCAGACCCGTTGGTCTCTATGACAGAAGACCAGCAGTTTGCATAACCCTGACGTCTGCACAGAAACGCGCGCGTTTACAGTGGAGTTTGGAACATCGGCAGTGAAGTGGACAAGAGTGGTGCAGTGTGATGTTTAGTGATGAGTCCAAGTTTAGTCCGCAAACTGATTCTCATCGTACCACGATCTGGAGAGAGAATAAAATGCGCTTTCACCCGGAAAACACCACGGAAAGACATCGTTTTTCATTTAGGGGAGTCATGGTCTGGACAGGCATCATGATGGACAGTCGCACAGACCTCCACATCTTTAACACGGGGTCGATTACCGGTCAAAGATACAGAGACGAAGTCCTTGAGCGTTCTATTGTTTCGAGGTGCTGTTGGTCCTGGATTCATATTCATGGGTTATATCGCACCTCCTCATCGTGCGGCATTAGTCGACGACATCCTTCAAACTGAAGATATCCAGCACATGCAGTGGCCTACCAACTCTCCTCATCTGAATCCAATAGAGCATGTGTGGGATATGCTCGGGATACATCTTGCAGCCATCCGCTAACCACCAAGCTCCGTTTCGGGATTGAAAACTGCTCTCCGTGAGGCTTGGAACACTTTGAGCACGCAACTCAATCAAACCCTCATCGAAAGTATGGGAAATCGTAGTACAGAATGCGTGGGTGGCTATCCGAGGTTCCCACACGCGGGATTAAACTGCAACATCATATTGTTTTAATCATTCTGTTTCACTTAGGTTGACACTCGTATTGTGGCCCTTTTTCTTTCAACCCTTTTCTTTGGATAATAAAAGTCGTTATTATCCATGTTTTGCATTGGTTTCTTCTTCTATAGCATTATTATATCCGCATACCGCGTTTCCTTCCATTCCGATGTAGATTTCCCGAAATTTTCACAAAACAGCAACTTTTGCAAGTTGCCACAACTCCGACCTTAATGACCTTAATCTTGCTGCTCTTAGTCCTTGGACGAGTCGGATGGTCTGGGTTTTCGACGCTGCCACAACTGCCGCCGTGTTCATGCGGAGTACGATCAAGTTAAATATGTGGGTCCGTAAGTACTTCCGAGAGGTTGGTGGTAGGGGATGGAGTGTACGGTCCCTATGGATGCCTCTCCCACTGGGTTGCGGTCTAAATTGGGAGGCACTTCCCGCCCGTCCAAACGGTTACCTTACACCTTCTGGTAGATCGGACGGTCTTGTTCTCAACAACAACAACATAAACAGCAACTATGCTTTTGGACAAGAGTGGGTATATTTATATACAGGGTTGTATACAGGGTTATCAGGAAATAATCATCCGATTACAAAGTTTAATATTTTCCTTAATTACAAACAGAAAATTATAATTAATATATCATTGTAAAGGAAAAATTTACAAAAATTTATCATTTCCACAATTTTTACAAGTGTTCAATATGACTTCCTTTAGTTACCCGTATAATATCATTGCGATATGCCATTTCTTGCCAAACACGTTGTAATGTTTCACTATTAACTTCTAGTAAAGCATCACAAATGCTTTGTTTAAGTTCGGCCAAACTTGTAGGCAAAGGCGGTATGAACACAAGATCTTTGACATATCCCCAAAGGTAGAAATTGCATAGGGTTAAGTCAGGTGACCTAGGAGGGTAGTAGTGTAGGACCAAATCATCGGCGGCACTGCGACCAATCCAATGGTGTGGTTGTTCTCTGTTTAGAAATTTACGAACCTCCAAATGCCAATAGCGCGGTGCACCATCTTGTTGAAAAATTGAATTTTGCTTAACTTCCTTCAACTGAAGGAAAAGCCAAATTTCCAACATATCGAGGTAGGTAATACCAGTCACTATTTTTTCGGCAAAAAGGAACGGTCCATAAACCTTTGATAAAGATACTGCACAAAAGACGTTTACTTTTGGGGAATCCCTTACGTCACCTGGTTACCCTGGACTTTTGCCTTTACACAGGCATCTAGACTAAACTAAAACCATCCAAACTAAAAATTTAATATTTTTCCATTACAATGACATATTAATTATAATTTTCTGTTTGTAATTATGGAAAATATTAAATTTTATAATCAGATGATTCTTTCCTGATACCCCTATATATATATATATATATATATACAGAGAGAGAGAGAGAGATTTCAAGGGATTTAAAGGGAAAAAAGCCATCAGTTAAAATAGTAAATGACCAAGAGGGATGGTGACCCCTTGTTCACGGTTATAGCATGCTATTACGCCATGGCAACACTCCCGGAGCCGATATCTTACTGAAGCTAAATTTCCGAAAGTATGTCAAGCAAAAGGCATGGAATACGAATGAGAACAAAGCAAGAGCGAACAACATCCAAAGGAACGAAGTATAAGCTGAATAACAGAGGAGAATAAGTTCCGATATATAAGCATACTCCAAATCGAAAGGGTGCATGATCATGTAGAAATAAACGGATCATGTAGAAATAAACGGATCATCAAATAAACGGATACATACATTCAAGTGAAAATCGTACCTTCAATAATCGAAAAATTATACTGGAAGCAATCAAACAGTATTATCCCGTACGTTTTCTGAAGCATTATTATAATGAAATCTACAACAAGGTCAATAATGCATTTTATAAGGATTCGGAAATATCCGAACATGAGTCAAAGTATGGCCCTTATACTGTAACAGTAATTTTAACCCTTCTTATGCGCCCCATGATCACGCACCCTTTCGATTTGGAGTATGCTTATATATCGGAACATATTCTCCTCTGTTATTCAACTTATACTTCGTTCCTTTGGATGTTGTTCGCTCTTGCTTTGTTCTCATTCGTATTCCATGCCTTTTGCTTGACATACTTTCGGAAATTTAGCTTCAGTAAGATATCGGTTCAGGGAGTGTTGCCATGGCGTGATAGCATGCTATAACCGTGAACAAGGGGTCACCATCCCCCTTGGTCATTTACTATTTTAACTGTTGGCTTTTCCCCCTTTAAATCCTTTGAAATCTGTATTTTTACTTATCTTGTAAGTGCAGCATTGCGCCATACGGGTTAAGTCATTTTTCATTTTTCGTATTTTTCATACTCATGTATGCCTTGTTTTTTTGTATTTATAATTATCCTTTATATACCTTATATTCTATGATAATCGTAAAATGCTGCATTGCGCATCTGATCGTCATCTTGTATAACTATACCCATGGAATACTTTTCGGACTGCTTACGTTCTGTAAGTGGTCTTCCGTGTGGTGTTATGATTGGAGGTTTTGGAATGCAATGGTGAGTAGAGAGTTTTATATGCTTGTGTTTAATGTACATTGCTATGATGAATTGAATATTTTATATTATAAAAAACCGTTATTTCATTTGGGATTTCGTACGTATTGTATGTTCTTGCTATGTAGTTAAACTCTGCTTTTTGGTAGTTGATAATTCTTGTGGGTTTAGTGTGGTACTTTGCCACGGACTGATTTTCAGAACATCTGTATTTCTTTATTACGTGATTCATATTGGTATTCTGAATCGATATCTATAATAAATCTTTATATTACATGGTGATTATCTAGAATATACATCCCTAGCTGTATTTTGAAAAAACAAAAATGCATAATGGTTAAAAAGTTTTCCTTGGACGTACAGCATTGAAGACAATTCTGGGATTTTTGTGATATGAAGTAATTCTTGATTTTGAAAATAGAGGAATGTGATCAGTTTTAAATCGTTATCACGCGGAATCATCTGAATGATATTGTATCAGTATAACATGCAATACGCAACGTTTATACATTTTTACTCCTCAATATGAGTCATAAACTATTGATTTTAATGACATGAATACAATTAAAATATTTTTAGTAACTGGCAAGTATATAGAGTTTTTTATATATGCCCGGTGTTACAGTGAAAGAGGGTATACTCTAAGATCGTAATACTTCTACCCTCAGTATGAATACTATTCTGCATTACTTCAAACCTTCAGATGCACAAGGAAAACAACTAAAAAACGTCCGTACTGTGAATGATTGTACAAATGACAGTGTCTATAATGACCATAATCAAGCAATTTTTGACAACTCTTTTCGTCATTATTATAAAAGAATCAGAAAATTTAATTATAATAGGTGTAAATCTAAACGATGTAAATTATGTCCTGTGGCGGATCCAAATCAAATTTCCTCTGACTATGGATATCGAGTGTTCTGCAAAACATTTAACTGCATCTACAGTATCACTTAAAGAACCTGTAATATTATGTATATAGGTCAAACAAAAAACCACCTTAATATTAGAATCAATCTTCATCGTAGCCAGGTTAACGAGTCTAATAACGTTGATGCACTTGTAACTAATTTAGAGTTACGACATTTTAATCGGCATGGATTTGACAACATTACTGTGCATATTGTCGATGTTGTGCCTGATTACCGTGAAAGACTTTGGTGAGAAAATATGCACATAACACAATATGGAACTATATACCCTTATAGATTGATTTATGTAAGTTACTGTAATACCCATAACTACGATTACTGCAGAGATGTACAGAATCAATCCGTATTGCAGGACTTGAAACTAGGGAAGATTAAGGGGGCATAGGACCTTTAAACCTTCAAAAAATCAATTTTTCAATTTTATTTTATTCTGAATATTTGAACATTTCTGAACACTGTGCAAAAAACCGCATTCTAAAATTCGCATTATTTCGAAAGTTATGAGCTTTTATGCAACATACACTTTTGAAAATTTTCTCATGTCAGCCATCGCCGCCATTTTTAAAGGGACATCACTGTTTGTTTATGTTTGCAGTTTGCTGATTTGTCATGTAAATCTAATACTTTTTCCACCACCATGTCTTAGTTATTTATTTAATTATTTCTACAGCAGTAGGAAGGCAACTACTCACCTCTACTGAACTGCTCAGCCCAGTTTGTTTATATTCTAGCGCTGTTAACTTGTTTACAACGTGGAGAATTTCTTCTGAGTTTCGCCATTTCTTTTCATTATATTTTCTTACTTTTTACGATTGATTTTCTGCATTTATGTTGTTTAAGCATAAGAACTTTGAACGAAAATACAGTTAATCTATTTTATAAGTATACATTACACACTTCTTCACGTTTGCATATTTATTTATGTAAACTTCAACGTACAAGACTGTTTGGTGCAATTTTTTAATATAAACTTTTTGCTATTTGCTTTCTAATAATGGATACACCGGCAACTAAATCTCGTTCTGGTAAAAGAACGAAAAGAAGACGTTTTCAAGGAAATATGTGTGTAATTAAAAACAAAAACAATCCGAAAGTGTTCGAACGGCAAAATGTTGATTCTACGCCTAAGCTAAGTGCTTCAAGTAAAAAACTGTTCAAGTTGATAAGCCAAACTGTTTCAGTTGATAAGCCACATATTTCATCTGAAGAACATGAATATAGAATGGTTAATATATCAGTACTTTTCAAGGAGCTTGCAAATGTTTTGTGCTGCAAAATATGTCATGGAACAATAAATATACGTGAAAAATCTTCAATGGGTTTAGCATCCACAATTCTTGTATATTGTGATAGCTGTGATGAACTAAAATCTGTGAAAAATACAAAAATGCTTGGTGTTAAGAAAAATATTCCAGAAATAAACAGAAGAGCTGTGTTTTCTATGCGATGTATAGGACAGGGTTTATCGGCTTTATCTACTTTTTGTTCTACTATGGGTCTTCCAGCGCCTGTTTCTCAGAAATCATATAATAAAATTAATCACAGGATTTTAAATGCCACATCTGTTGTAGCTAAGTCTTCAATGAAAACTGCTATCCAGGACGAAAGAGAATTATCAAATGGATCGAAAGATATTACTGTAAGTGGAGATGGTAGTTGGAAAACCAGGGGGCATTCGTCACTTGTAGGTGTGTGTACACTAATCGGAGCATAAAGCGGGAAGGTTATTGAAACCGAAGTAATGTCTTCTTTTTGTAAAGGTTGCAACAGCTACAGAAGTAAGAAAAGTGGCCCTCGGTATGAAATGTGGAAAAAGAATCATAAAATAGTGTGTTCAAAAAACCATTCGGGTAGTACCGGAAAAATGGAATGTGATGGAATGTTACGCATATTCAACAGATCAATTGAAGACCATGGTGTTCGGTACAAATTTTATATTGGTGATGGTGATACGAAAACATTTTCACAAATATCGAATAGCAAACCATATGGAAATGAAATAGCGGTTGAAAAACTTAAATGCACAGGTCACATTCAAAAAAGAATGGGAACTCGTTTGAGAAAGCCGAAAACCCAGATGGCTGGAAAGAAGCTATCAGATGTAAAGACAATTGGAGGAAAGGGCCGGCTGACGGAAGCCAATATTCAAAAATTGACTTCCTACTATGGAAATGCAATTCGTGGAAACAAAAATGATTTGTTTAAAATGCGACAAAGCATATGGGATGCAGCATATGGGATCCAAAGCACAGCTGTATGAATGCATATGGTATCATCTGACAGTGACCTACAACACTTTTTTGTCCTAAGGGACCAAATACTTGGTGTAAGTACAACCATGCAGCATACTCGAACACAGTATCAAACTTCAAGCATAAGAACTCCCTCCCAAAATCTGTCATGGAGTTGGTAAAACCAATATTTAAAGACCTTTCAGATCCAAATCTATTGAAACGCTGTCTTGGAGGGAGAACTCAAAATCCTAATGAGTCTTTAAACTCCCTCATATGGAAATATTGCCCGAAAAATATAAATGCTGGGAGAGAAATTGCACAAATAGCAACAAATATTGCCAGTATAACATTCAATGATGGTTGTAACGGTATAATAAAAATTATGAATGCTTTAAATTTGAGTATAAACAGAAATTTACTAAATGTTTTGCATCTGAGTGATAAGAAACGGATACACGAAGCAGATTTTTGAGCCTCTAGCACTACATATGAAGTTCGAAAAGCTCGTAAAAGGCAGAAAACATTTGATTTTCAACGACAAGAGGAAGAGGAAGGAATTACTTATGCGTCAGGTGCATTTTGATGCTACATTAGATATAACGCAGGATGTATTATAAACTACAGCCAAACATTAATTAGCCGAACTGCGATAACTCAAAATTTTTCATGTACGAAAGTCATATTTGTTACATAGTTTTGTAATTTTAAGCAATTTCAATAAGTCAAATTTTCTATAACTCAAATTCTTTTCTTGTCACTAGAGTTTCAGTTTATCAAAGTTTCACTGCAGCTGTTTTTCTCAGGTATGTGATTTTACAACTTGCGCACAGTATATTTTAAAATATATTTTACTAATCACTTTCAATTTTTTGCTCTTACTTATTTCATCTATATATATACAATTTATACATAAGAAATTCTCCTAAATAAGTAAAAATTTAGTAAATGTTCTTCATCTGACTGACAAGAAACGTCTACACGAAGCTGATGTTCGAACTTCCGAAGCAACATATAAAGCTCAAATACCCCTTAAAAGGCAGAAAATTTTTGATTTTTCAAACATAACAGAAATAGAAAGGTGCTATTTATGCACTGGAGGCATTTTAAGGTCAAAATAAGATAATAAGTAACACTGAATATATTTTTAAACTTAAAAGCAGGTTTCTCAGATATGCGATATTAACTCTTGCGCGCAATATATTTTAAAATATATGTAACCAATCACTTTCAAATTTTTTGCTATTACTTGTTTCATCTGTATACATAATTTATAGATAAAAAATCCTCATAAATAAGTAAAAATTTAGTAAACGTTCTTCATCTGACTAACAAGAAACAACTGCACGAAACGTCTGTTCGAGTTTCCGAAGCAACCTATAGAGCTCAAGTAGCCCCTAAAAGGCAGAAAATTTTTGATTTTTCTTACATAACAGACATAGGAAGGTGCTAATTATGAACAAAAGGCATTTTAAGGTACAAAATAAGATAATAAGTAACATTGAAGTATTTTTAAATTTTAAAACTGTTTTTCTCAGGTATGTGATTTTAACATTTGCGTGCAATATATTTTAAAAAAATCTGATGTGGGCAACACATGACTTTCCTTATATAATGTAATGAATTTACTACTTTTACAGTAAAAAATAGGATTTTCTTGTAGTAGATACTAATATTCTTTCCAAGATATTGAATTTTCGACAATTAGTCGTCATTTTCATTGATTTAGCGTCATTTTTATCCATTCGGCGAGATTTTCGTTAATTTGGCAACATTTCAAAAAAGTCGCCAAGTTGGCGACATTCCGCCAAATTCGTCGCCAAAATCTCGTCAAGCGTTATGCACTAAGAAATAAGTTTTTCTTAAAGCAGATAAATGACTATTGGCGTTCAAATACAAAAGTATTATTCAAAGTATCTTTTTTCAGGAATGGAACGAGCTAGATCCACGAGAAGGATTACACTCAATTTATCGCATGGTATTACATATGAAAAGTAAACATGTTTCTCAATAGGAAATATTTTTCTTATTATTTTATATGACTTTTTGATAATTTTTTTTAAAAATGTACAATATCTCGAGAACGGTTCACGTTAGCGTTCTAAAATTTATGTCAATCCTTTTCTAATGAAAAATTACATAAGAAATGTCTATTTGCGTAACTTTATTAGTGGTTTTAAATTTTTGACGATTTTTTCAAAATTTCATTCGAAAATTTAGGGGTGTTCTGAACATTCGATTGCGTATAAAAACAATAGGCTTCCAGTGTTTACGGATTGTGATTTTTGTACCAAATTTGGTTCGAATCGGTCCATTCGTTCGTCAGTTATCGTCTCCACAGACTCACTGACACACACACACACATACACACATACTTTCACACACACACACACACACACACACACACACACACACAGACATCACTTCAAAAATGTTTGATCCGTGATCAAGGATGCTTGAAACGTGCTCTCCCGTCGAAAACTCGAATTCGAATTTTCGACCCCGTCACAATACTTTCCTTATACATTATGTATATAAGGAAAGTAATATATGTAACCAATCACTTTCAAATTTTTTGCTCGTACTTGTTTCATCTATATACATAATTTATAGATAAAAATTCCTCATAAATAAGTAAAAATTTAGTAAATGTTCTTCATCTGACTAACAAGAAACGACTTCACGAAACGTCTGTTCGAGTTTCCGAAGCAACATATACAGCTCAAGTAGCCCCTAAAAGGCAGAAATTTTTTGAATTTTCTTACATAACAAACACAGGAAGGTGCTATTTATGAACCAAAGGCATTTTAAGGTGAAAAATAAGATAATAAGTAAGACTGAATGTAATTTTAAACTTTAAAGCTGTTTTTCTCAGATATGTGATTTTAGCCCTTGCGCGCAACATATCTTAAAATATATTTAACCAATCACTTTCAAATTTTTTGGACTTACTTGTTTTTTCCATATACATAATTTTTACTTAAAAAATTCACCATAAATAATAAAAAAATGAATTGTGAAGAGGTTTATTTCATGTTTTTTGACACTGAAAATGAAAATTTCATTTTGTTTAAATTTTAAAAATATTAAATTTTTTCAAAATTTTTAAAAGTATGTACAAATTAAAGATGTAATAGTTATAAGTATATTATTATCAAATTGAAGTCCTTAAGTATAATATTATTTGAAATATCTTGCGCGCGGCTGCTACATACACCGTTATGTCTGTCAAAATTGCATAAATTTTAAAAAACAATATAAAATGTACATATAATTATATGACTTCAGTAAAATTTGAATAGTAAAAAAGGTTTTCTATATGTTTAGAGAAAAAAATTTGAACATCTGGGATACACCTGGTTGAAATTAAAAAATTGTAAAGATAACTCTATTTTCAATGAATTTCGACTGTTTAAAGGTCCTATGCCCCCTTAAACGATGGGCTCGAGGACGTAGAACTAGCAGAAGGCCATTCAGACTTTGGGGACAGATGGGGCATGGAAGCCTAGCTGGATTAAAAATCTAGTTTTCGGAATTCAAAAACGTTACATCAGAAGAATGTGGCAAAAATTCAATAACTTAGTCCTAAATGAAAACCAAAGCAACAATAAAATGGATATATCTACTGAACATGCAATATTCTTGGACATGATCAAATTAAGAGCAAAACGGCTTAAAATTGATTTAATCAAGGACTATGTTAAACCTGGCAAAAATAACTTTTTATTACTACATTCTGGAATAAAAGTTATGATTCAATACATTTCAAAAAGATTTTAAAAGACAAAGCTTACCTTCTACCCATACCAAATCTTGATATTAGCATAACATATAAATTTGTTAAGACTAATGGACGTAAAGTATACAACTATAATCACATTGGGAAAAATATAAAACAGTACGAAACAACTAATTATCAGTGTACTAATAGCATGTACCTCGATCAAGATCACGGCCACATCATTACAGGAAATCTGAATTTGATTGAAGATAATGGCTTTCTACCCCTCAGTAGTTATGCAATGGCAGCATACAACTTAAAGAGGCGTCGTCGTTTCCCGGACTTAAACCTGTGCTGCCAGGTTAACTTGCAATCTAAAGAGAGCCAAGAAGAGCCATATATATAGCAACACAGAGAAGAATGTAATTTCGTAGAGGATTCCAACTTTCTACCCCTCGGTAGTTATGCAATGGCAGCATACAACTTAAAGAGGCGTCGTCGTTCCCCGGACTTAAACCTGTGCTGCCAGGTTAACTTAACCTAGAAAAGAGGAAAGAGAAAGAAGAGTCTAAGGCTAAAAAAGGACCGGGGAAGAAAAAGGAAATGAAGGCACGAGTCAGAGGGCAAGCTCCGAGGAGGGATGGAGACCGAGGAAACAGACTTAAAAGTAAGCAGGCCAAGGCTGGCAAAGAAACTATTCTAAACTAAGCCCAAGCCAACTAACTAAACCAGCTAACTAACTAAGCAAGCTAACTAACATTACAAGTTAACTAACTAAAACTAACGCGGACTAAAACTAACTACGACTAAAACGGACAACTATAGGAGACGGATCCCCGTATCGGGGAAAAGCAAAGGAGGAACCCAAACAAGGGGGGAAAGCCGAGGAGGAGATCTCGGACAACGGGAAGGCATAGGCAGTCAGGGACATGAAAAGACCTAAACAGCAAAGAAAGGGAAGAGCTACATACTACTAACTACATTCTAAAAGACCTAAACAACAAGACCTAAGAAAAGAAAGGGAAGACCTACATACTACTACCTAAATACTACTACTACATACTAAAACAAGAAGAACACTTACTAAGAAACCACCTACCCAGGAGCCAGAACGACTGCCGGAGGAGCTGAAAAGGAAAAGTTATAAGAAGAAGCGGACGCAGGTCGGGGCTAACTAGTGCCTAGTCCGACCGAGGCGACTCCCAAACCCAGAATCTACCAAAACGCCCCCACAGAAGCGCATTCCCAATCCGGGGAGGCAGCCGTCTTCTTCCTGAAAAAGAGAATGTAGTACCTTTCTACCAGGGAAGAGGAGTGGCTTCTAAAGGGCGCTGAAAGGGAAGTAGCGGTTAAAGCTGAAGGGCAAAAGTGAGACTGCACACTGATGTGCAAAGCATACCCTGACGTCCTCCCTCAGCCTTCTCTTCTTCGGTGTACTTCACCCTAGGGGTACCTAGGGTGAAATACACCGAAGAGCAGAAGGCTGAGACAAAACCCCTGCAGCGCGGAAACCATTCCATCTCAAACAACCAAACATAAGTCCACAGATAAGGTAGAGGGAGAAAACCCTGCCCACTCAGGTCGCAGGGACAATACCACTGCTCGCCAAGGGGCGGAAAGGCCCAACTTAGGCCCAAAGGAAGTAACGCTGGCCACAACTTCGGTGGCCGAATACCAATAGAATAGCTGGGAAAATCCCTAGTAACCAACACACGAAGATGAAGAACCTGAAAAGAAAAACCAGGAAAGGAAGGAGCCCCCTCTGGCAGAGGAAGATGAAATAGATAGGGTTGCCAGCGGGGGGAGAGAAGGAAGACGAGAGGAGAGAGAGGAGCATTATTCAGCTAACACTTCGTTCCTTTGGATGTTGTTTGCTCTTGCTTTGTTCTCATTCGCATTTCATGTCTTTTGCTTGACATACTTTCGGAAATTTAGCTTCAGTAAGATATCGGATCCGGGAGTGTTACCACGGCGTAATAGCATGCTATAACCGGAAACAAGGGGTCACCATCCACCTTAGCCATTTACTATTTTAACTGTTGGCTTTTTTCCCTTTAAATCCTTTGAAATCTGTATTTTTACTTATCTTGTAAATGCAGCATTGCGCCTTACGGTTTAAGTCATTTTTCATTTTTCGTATTTTTCATACTCATGTATGCCTTGTTTTTCGTATTTATAATCTCCTTTATATACCTTATATATATATATATATATATATATATATATATATATATATATATATATAGCAAACTTAAAAAATTACGGATACTTTGCAAATATTTAAATGTAAAAAAAGAGTAAATAGGAATGATAATGCAAAATTCATTTAATTAGAATTCATTTAATTTAATGTTAAAAAGTTAGGATCGAGTTACAGCTTCTCACTTTCCTTCATTGGACCTTCAAACCTTTTTATTATATATATATATATACATCCACTTAGACATTAGTCTTTCTATTAATATTTCTATTATTGATGGTTCGTATTACTGTTATTTATTTCTTACGAATGGCAACAGTATATCTTATTCCTTTGTGAATGGCAACACTTATCACTTCTTTCTGTGTTCCCATGCTTACTAGGTTAGTGTGTTTTTTCAGTCAGTTTTTTGGTATCCATTTTTTCTTTTATTTTTCTTATTTATGTATGTCGTCCAAGTAGAAGTAGTTTATAGATATAATCCATCTATTTCTTCAAAAACATACATTTTTGTGTTTGTTTCTACAAAAAACTTGGACATGATTATGATTTTTATAGAAGTGAACAATTCATGATTTAGTCTTAGAGCCTTGTCCACGTGTATAGCGTTTGTGCTTGATTTCGTTTGTTATTCTTTTTTCGATTCCATACCTTTGTACTTAGATACTTTTCATTCACTTGTTGATTCGATATTTATTTTATTTATTTATTTTTTTATTTTTTCCTTTTGCTTGAAGATTTGTTGATTTATACTTTTATTTCGTAAATCTGTTAGATACTTGAATTTTCGTGTTACACCTTCTCACTTTCCTTGCATTGGATCTTCAAACTTTTTTTCTTATATATATATATATATATATATATATATATATATATTTATATTTTGCTAATTTTACTTTCCTTACATACAATAATATATAAGGAAAGTATTGTGACAGAGTCGAAAATTCGAATTCGAGTTTTCGACGGGAGAACACGTTTCAAGCATCCCTGATCACAAATCGAACATTTTTGAAGTAATGTCTCTATGTGCATGTGTGTGAAAGTATGCGCGTGTGTGTGTGTGTGTGTGTTTGTGTGTGTATGAGTGTCAGTGTGATTTTTGAGACGATAACTGACGAACGAATGGACAGATTCGAACTAAATTTGGTACAAAAATTACAATCCGGAAACACTCCGGCCACACATTAAGCTACCATAAACCTTCGGGTTGGTCGTGTGGTCAGGGTCTTCAATCAATCCGGAAACACTGGAAGCCTGTTGTTTTCACACGCAATCGAATGTTTAGAATCCCCTTAAATTTTCGAGTGAAATTTCGAAAAAATCGTCAAAAATCAAAACCTCTAATAAAGTTACGCAAATAGACATTTCTTATGTAATTTTTCATTAGAAAACGATTGACATAAATTTTGGAATGCTAACGTGAACCGTTCTCGAGATATTGCGCATTTTTCAAAAAAATTATCAAAAAGTCATATAAAGTAAAAAAATATTTCCTTTTGAGAAACATGTTCACTTTTCATATGTAATATCATGCGACAAATTTGGTGACATCATTCTCGTGGATCTAGCTCGTTCCATTCACGAAAAAAGATACATTGAGTAATAATTTCGTATTTGAACGCTAATAGTCATTCACCTGCTGCAGGAATAACTTATTTCTCCATCCATAACGCTTGGCGAGATTTGGTCGACGAATTTGGTGAAATGTCGCCAACATGGCGACTTTTTAAATGTTGCTAAATTAACGAAAAACTCCCCAAATGGATAAAAATGACGCTAAATAAATGAAATTAGCGACTCATTGACGAAAATTCAATATCTTGGAAAGAATATAAATATCTACTATAAAAATAATCAATTTCTTTTACTGTAAAAGTAGTAAGTGCATTGCATTATATAAGGAAAGTCATGAGATGCCCACATCATGTTTTTTCTTTATAATCGTAGGCTGAAGACGTTGCCAAAACTTAAAGCAATTAATTGCATGATCATGAAAATTTAGTGCCTAAAGAAATCAAATGAAATTTATTTTCAGCTCATGGAGTTAGAGATGAGACCACTTCCATGATTCAGCTGAATAGGAAAATTAATGTGGCGAGATCACCCCAGTTTTAAAGGTGCAGAATATGAATATTTAAACCATAAAAGTAGAGAGACTTGCTTGCTGACTTAACGTTTCAAAAAATTCACGTTTCAAAAAATGCAAGTGATGCAAGCTGTGTTTATGGATAGCTTGGTTGGAACTGAAATGTACGACCCATAAAGTTAGATAGAGGTGGTCCTTTTCCTTACATGCAAGGACCAGAAATTAAAAATTTGAGACTGAATGTTTGAGGCATCAAACTTGATAAATTGTCTTGTTAAAGGGTGTAGGGAAGCGTAAATTAATTAATTAATGTACGTTAAGGATTGGTATAGTACGTATGTTTTGATAGGAATGCATGACCGTGATGTACTTGGACAGACTTAACAGACGAAGCACGTGAATTTGCTGGTGATAAAATAATCTCATATGCAAACTGTGAGACCAAGAGACAATTATGTTGTTTTGATATTTACGACCATTTACGATAAAATAAAGTGCAGACTTGTATGCGCGGTGTTATGACAGTCTTGGACCGAAAAAATATGACCCCAATAAATTCACGTCACATACACTGCAGGTGTGGTTGGGGAAAATATCTCCTAGGGCCAATGCTTTAACCAACCATCAATGGAAACTAAAGCAGTCAATGATGCAATGTTGCTATATTGTACTGAGAAGCAACCAATGAGACCACGGGGGACGTATCTGGACCTCAGGCGAAATGATGTGGCGACAAGCAGATAATTCAATAAATATTCATTTTGGTATTATAGTGAGAAGAGTTGAGCAATGAATATCAAGCAATGAGTATCCAAGAGCGTTGAGAAAAAAAGTACTACAATTCAAGGATCAAGGAGAGCGATTATGAAAAGATTGGATTGATAAGTGAAACAGTGTGATTCATAAAAAAGTTATCCAAAAATTCAGAGAGTCGTGTTTTCAGACAGTGTAGTGAGCCGTTATTCTAAATATTAAAATGTTATGGAAAAATACAAAGCTGACTCCAATTGTCAGAAAAAGAAGAGGCAACAATTCAAATCATGCTGAACAACAGACCCGACAAGCAGATCCAGTCTACGTATATATTAGGTCAATTGTTGATTTTGGAACGATATTCCAAGGTTTGGTCTCTTAAGGTGCATTTTCTCCTCCTTAGGCGTTTATTGGAGTTAATTTAATTTTAATCATAACAATAATATTTGTAAATAAACAATAATTTATTTTATAAATTAAAAATGCTTAATTTATTGTGTAGTGTATTAATTAATGATTATGTTTAAGAAATCATGCAGAATGGTAATGGTGAGTTATTGCGACCACGATAAAAATGTACGAACTACATGATTCATGATCACTATTAATTAAGATCAATAATTTAATCTACAAAATAGAATTACATTCATAAAAGAAATAAACTCCAAACATCTGTTTCTTATTTTGTTCACTACACAAACTTTTACCTGTTATTATTTATGACTTTACCAAATTGCTGAAAATACATATTTGCGTCCTCACACTATTATATAAAATACTATTTTCTATTATTAAATTGTTTAAGGTATTGTATAAACAATTATTTAAATAAAAATTTTGCAATTTCGAGATTTTGGCAAACGACCACTTTTCGAGGCTTCCTGAACCCATTTCAAATACTTTTGTAAACCTGACCATCTATGTATATGTGTGTATATGCGTAAATGTATGCTTATCTGTATATGAATGTGTGTATATATGTGTGAACATATCTGGGAGATGGTCGCAATCATACCACAGTGAAATTTTGTGTGGGGATACATTATGCGCAGATTTAGAACTAGATTTAATTATTAATTATTATTAGTACTCGAATTATTCAAAGCTTAATATTTTTAAAACATTACTTATTATTCAGAAACAATGATGATTCTAACAACTATGATAGTATATAATCTATTAGATGAATAATAATTTGAACTACTCTATGGATTTAAATGGTATCACTTCATTACAGACCTGTTGCCAAGTTTGAACATCATTATTTATTATCATTATTATTATTATTATTTATTATCATTATTAATTATCATTATTTAGTGACAAAAATTGAACATCCAAATAGATGACAGTTTTCTAAAAAAAGTGCAGGTTGTTTGAAATTTCGTTACAAGTAGGTCGTTAAAAATGTTGAAGCTCATCTCTGATATATAATACTTGAAAATTGTGGAAGAGCATATTTGAAAATTGCGAAAACTGGGCTGTCAAAAATATACCAACCTAATCAATCATGGATAATATCGAAGATAAATACTCCCATTTATGATAGTATTAGAAAGTGTACCCATCGTTTCATGGGATTTAGGAAACAAGCATCTAAACTGGAACTCCCAGCGAATTTTCGGAAAACCAAGACCACTTTAACAATACGATTGTTTTAACAAAGTTAAAATAATATGCTGGTGTGCTGACAAGGCCAAGTGACGGTCGAAGCTCTTAGCTGCAAAACCTTTTTTGGAGTAGCTCTCGATCATCTATAAAATGTACTCGGCATTTCTCGGGATTTAATTACGGATTAATTGAATTAATTCATTCAATTCTTCAAAGGACGTAGTCGCCCATTGAGCAAACCCATCTCTAAGCGAGCATAAAACCCCCTAAATGAGTGTTTAAATACGCTTTGACCCGATGTGTAGGTGTGTTCTTAAGTTTGGACACGAAGCTGGGAATATCAACCTCTACGACATTATACAACTGCGTATTACCACTGCGTATTATGTCTTTCGCTCACTGCACGACCGTAATATTCCTTACATAAGATCTTTCGATACGCTCTAAACAAGCACTTTTGATGCACTCTAAATAAGGTCCTTTGATACGCCATAAATACACCTTCCACCTTCTAAACAGGCGTAATACGTAAAATTAGGCCATTTTATACAGGCGTAATACGTACTAATAGGTTATTGAGTACTAATTATCTTATTTGATACGCCCTTAATATGATAAGCCCTTTGATACGCTCAGTTGATATCACCTAAATAAGTGCGAGGGACGTATTCAAATGGGAGATGCTAATCTTGCTGTAAATCAACAACATATTTTCTGATAATTGCAAACACTGTGATATTATTTTCCATAGTTAAAGAACCGATTTATCCTCTGATAAAAATTACACCAGAAATCGCAGCGGATTTTCAAAAACTAATCCTACCTTCCACCACACACACAAACACAGGCATACATCTTACCCGTATGGAACTACATCTTACCCGTATGGAGTTTTAGAATTATCATAATACTACGATAATTTATTATATTTGAAAACTTCATCGAAAACAACTGAAATTAATTCAAATGACGTCATAGAAAAAATAACACGCCTGGATCTCTCTATAAAAACAGGATTTCATTCATAACTTTCTCCCATTCATTTCATTCATCACAATACTATAATAATTTATTTTATTTAAACATTTTATTTAAGACCATGGAGTTACAAATAATTAAACTTTATGCTTAAAACTTCATCGAAAAAAATCGTCCTTCTCTTTATAAAATCAATTAATATTTCTTTCATATTAGCCATGCAGACTCCATGGACTAAATTATTTTGTGTTAAAAAATACAGCAATTCTTATACAACTCATTCTACATATTTTGCTGTTTACATTTTACATAAGTAAAAAATAATCTTCGTTGTAGAAATAATCAAATTTGGAGGAACATTTAAACTCAAGTATATTGTAATTGCTTTGTTTCAGTATGCAGATATACATAAT
This sequence comes from Amaurobius ferox, assembly GCA_951213105.1. NCBI lineage: Eukaryota > Metazoa > Arthropoda > Arachnida > Araneae > Amaurobiidae > Amaurobius > Amaurobius ferox. The sequence continues at coordinate 123,546,163 of OX578137.1, forward strand.
TTAAGCAAAAATAAAGCGGTTTTATGACGGATACAACACTAAATATGAATTTAAAAAAACTTCAAAAATCACGATTTTAACACAGGATGGATTCCATATTTTAGTTTGAAGTTGGTCACGTTGTCGCTTCATATAATGGTCACGTGATCTCTTCAAATAAAGGATGTAATTATTATTTTAATTTTATATTTAAAAAACGACGGAATATATTTTGCTAATTTTTTTTATATATTTTATGGGATAATTGGAATATTTCCTAAAACTTTCGAAGCAATATGTGAATTTTAAATTCGCTTAAAAAATGTTTGAAAAATTAGGTCGCCTATGGTTCAATGAATTTCATTTTCTCAACCCGGGTTCAATCCAAAACCAATTGGGTGATATTATGCATTTATATTCCTATAGGTTCCACAAACCGTATGAACAACATACTAAAATTTCAATTTGATAAAGTCATTTTTATGGCAGTTATCGTGCTAACGGGCAGACAGACAGACAGTATGAACAAAGTCATAAACACTTTTCAACTGTGTTGTAAAGTGTTAATTAAAATGGCTGTAGCAAATAAAGGAGCTAGATGAAATTTTGTCAAAAATCGTTTTCCATCTGCTAAAATATGTAGGAATATTTTGTAAAACATAAAAATTTTCAAAAATGGTCATGCAAGCACCGGTGATTCCATATGGAATCACCCAGTAATTAACAAAAAAGATAAATAATGCTTATAGAATTGATTACGAAACACTTTCCAACTTCAATGCAATTTATTTAAACATGTCTAAAATGCAATACATTCCTCGGTAATATTTTAAAACTTATCACAATACTACATTAATTTATTATATTTGAGAACTTAAATCTTCATCGAAAAAAATGAACTTCATTCAAATGACGGCATTGAAATATAAATTGCCTGGCTTAAACATCTCTAAAATGTTATACATTCCTCGGTAATAGTTTTAGAATTATCATAATACTACGATAATTTATTATATTTGAAAACTTCATCGAAAACAACTGAAATTAATTCAAATGACGTCATAGAAAAAATAACACGCCTGGATCTCTCTATAAAAACAGGATTTCATTCATAACTTTCTCCCATTCATTTCATTCATCACAATACTATAATAATTTATTTTATTTAAACATTTTATTTAAGACCATGGAGCTACAAATAATTAAACTTTATGCTTAAAACTTCATCGAAAAAAATCGTCCTTCTCTTTATAAAATCAATTAATATTTCATTCATATTAGCCATGCAGACTCCATGGACTAAATTATTTTGTGTTAAAAAAATACAGGAATTCTAATACAACTCATTCCACATATTTTGCTGTTTACGTTTTACATAGGTGGAAAATAGGCTTCGTTGTAGAAATAATCAAATTTGGATGAGCATTTAAACTCAAATATATTGTAGTTGCGTTGTTTCAGAATGTAGATGCACAGAATTTAAGCAAAAATAAAGTGGTTTTAGGATGAATACAACACTCAATATAAATTAAAAAGGACTTTAAAAAACACGATTTTGAGACAAGATGGATGCCACATATCATTTTGAAGTGATCTTTTCATATCATCATATCATGGTTACGTGATAGCTTTATCTAAGGGGTGTAATTATTATTTTAATTTTTATTTAAAAGGCTACTGAATATATTTCGCTATGATACGCCATATGATACGCCATAAATACACCTTCCACCTTCTAAACAGGCGTAATACGTAAAATTAGGCCATTTTATACAGGCGTAATACGTACTAATAGGTTATTGAGTACTAATTATCTTATTTGATACGCCCTTAATATGATAAGCCCTTTGATACGCTCAGTTGATATCACCTAAATAAGTGCGAGGGACGTATTCAAATGGGAGATGCTAATCTTGCTGTAAATCAACAACATATTTTCTGATAATTGCAAACACTGTGATATTATTTTCCATAGTTAAAGAACCGATTTATCCTCTGATAAAAATTACACCAGAAATCGCAGCGGATTTTCAAAAACTAATCCTACCTTCCACCACACACACAAACACAGGCATACATCTTACCCGTATGGAACTACATCTTACCCGTATGGAGTTTTAGAATTATCATAATACTACGATAATTTATTATATTTGAAAACTTCATCGAAAACAACTGAAATTAATTCAAATGACGTCATAGAAAAAATAACACGCCTGGATCTCTCTATAAAAACAGGATTTCATTCATAACTTTCTCCCATTCATTTCATTCATCACAATACTATAATAATTTATTTTATTTAAACATTTTATTTAAGACCATGGAGTTACAAATAATTAAACTTTATGCTTAAAACTTCATCGAAAAAAATCGTCCTTCTCTTTATAAAATCAATTAATATTTCTTTCATATTAGCCATGCAGACTCCATGGACTAAATTATTTTGTGTTAAAAAATACAGCAATTCTTATACAACTCATTCTACATATTTTGCTGTTTACATTTTACATAAGTAAAAAATAATCTTCGTTGTAGAAATAATCAAATTTGGAGGAACATTTAAACTCAAGTATATTGTAATTGCTTTGTTTCAGTATGCAGATATACATAATTTAAGCAAAAATAAAGCGGTTTTATGACGGATACAACACTAAATATGAATTTAAAAAAACTTCAAAAATCACGATTTTAACACAGGATGGATTCCATATTTTAGTTTGAAGTTGGTCACGTTGTCGCTTCATATAATGGTCACGTGATCTCTTCAAATAAAGGATGTAATTATTATTTTAATTTTATATTTAAAAAACGACGGAATATATTTTGCTAATTTTTTTTATATATTTTATGGGATAATTGGAATATTTCCTAAAACTTTCGAAGCAATATGTGAATTTTAAATTCGCTTAAAAAATGTTTGAAAAATTAGGTCGCCTATGGTTCAATGAATTTCATTTTCTCAACCCGGGTTCAATCCAAAACCAATTGGGTGATATTATGCATTTATATTCCTATAGGTTCCACAAACCGTATGAACAACATACTAAAATTTCAATTTGATAAAGTCATTTTTATGGCAGTTATCGTGCTAACGGGCAGACAGACAGACAGTATGAACAAAGTCATAAACACTTTTCAACTGTGTTGTAAAGTGTTAATTAAAATGGCTGTAGCAAATAAAGGAGCTAGATGAAATTTTGTCAAAAATCGTTTTCCATCTGCTAAAATATGTAGGAATATTTTGTAAAACATAAAAATTTTCAAAAATGGTCATGCAAGCACCGGTGATTCCATATGGAATCACCCAGTAATTAACAAAAAAGATAAATAATGCTTATAGAATTGATTACGAAACACTTTCCAACTTCAATGCAATTTATTTAAACATGTCTAAAATGCAATACATTCCTCGGTAATATTTTAAAACTTATCACAATACTACATTAATTTATTATATTTGAGAACTTAAATCTTCATCGAAAAAAATGAACTTCATTCAAATGACGGCATTGAAATATAAATTGCCTGGCTTAAACATCTCTAAAATGTTATACATTCCTCGGTAATAGTTTTAGAATTATCATAATACTACGATAATTTATTATATTTGAAAACTTCATCGAAAACAACTGAAATTAATTCAAATGACGTCATAGAAAAAATAACACGCCTGGATCTCTCTATAAAAACAGGATTTCATTCATAACTTTCTCCCATTCATTTCATTCATCACAATACTATAATAATTTATTTTATTTAAACATTTTATTTAAGACCATGGAGCTACAAATAATTAAACTTTATGCTTAAAACTTCATCGAAAAAAATCGTCCTTCTCTTTATAAAATCAATTAATATTTCATTCATATTAGCCATGCAGACTCCATGGACTAAATTATTTTGTGTTAAAAAAATACAGGAATTCTAATACAACTCATTCCACATATTTTGCTGTTTACGTTTTACATAGGTGGAAAATAGGCTTCGTTGTAGAAATAATCAAATTTGGATGAGCATTTAAACTCAAATATATTGTAGTTGCGTTGTTTCAGAATGTAGATGCACAGAATTTAAGCAAAAATAAAGTGGTTTTAGGATGAATACAACACTCAATATAAATTAAAAAGGACTTTAAAAAACACGATTTTGAGACAAGATGGATGCCACATATCATTTTGAAGTGATCTTTTCATATCATCATATCATGGTTACGTGATAGCTTTATCTAAGGGGTGTAATTATTATTTTAATTTTTATTTAAAAGGCTACTGAATATATTTCGCTATGATACGCCATATGATACGCCATAAATACACCTTCCACCTTCTAAACAGGCGTAATACGTAAAATTAGGCCATTTTATACAGGCGTAATACGTACTAATAGGTTATTGAGTACTAATTATCTTATTTGATACGCCCTTAATATGATAAGCCCTTTGATACGCTCAGTTGATATCACCTAAATAAGTGCGAGGGACGTATTCAAATGGGAGATGCTAATCTTGCTGTAAATCAACAACATATTTTCTGATAATTGCAAACACTGTGATATTATTTTCCATAGTTAAAGAACCGATTTATCCTCTGATAAAAATTACACCAGAAATCGCAGCGGATTTTCAAAAACTAATCCTACCTTCCACCACACACACAAACACAGGCATACATCTTACCCGTATGGAACTACATCTTACCCGTATGGAGTTTTAGAATTATCATAATACTACGATAATTTATTATATTTGAAAACTTCATCGAAAACAACTGAAATTAATTCAAATGACGTCATAGAAAAAATAACACGCCTGGATCTCTCTATAAAAACAGGATTTCATTCATAACTTTCTCCCATTCATTTCATTCATCACAATACTATAATAATTTATTTTATTTAAACATTTTATTTAAGACCATGGAGTTACAAATAATTAAACTTTATGCTTAAAACTTCATCGAAAAAAATCGTCCTTCTCTTTATAAAATCAATTAATATTTCTTTCATATTAGCCATGCAGACTCCATGGACTAAATTATTTTGTGTTAAAAAATACAGCAATTCTTATACAACTCATTCTACATATTTTGCTGTTTACATTTTACATAAGTAAAAAATAATCTTCGTTGTAGAAATAATCAAATTTGGAGGAACATTTAAACTCAAGTATATTGTAATTGCTTTGTTTCAGTATGCAGATATACATAATTTAAGCAAAAATAAAGCGGTTTTATGACGGATACAACACTAAATATGAATTTAAAAAAACTTCAAAAATCACGATTTTAACACAGGATGGATTCCATATTTTAGTTTGAAGTTGGTCACGTTGTCGCTTCATATAATGGTCACGTGATCTCTTCAAATAAAGGATGTAATTATTATTTTAATTTTATATTTAAAAAACGACGGAATATATTTTGCTAATTTTTTTTATATATTTTATGGGATAATTGGAATATTTCCTAAAACTTTCGAAGCAATATGTGAATTTTAAATTCGCTTAAAAAATGTTTGAAAAATTAGGTCGCCTATGGTTCAATGAATTTCATTTTCTCAACCCGGGTTCAATCCAAAACCAATTGGGTGATATTATGCATTTATATTCCTATAGGTTCCACAAACCGTATGAACAACATACTAAAATTTCAATTTGATAAAGTCATTTTTATGGCAGTTATCGTGCTAACGGGCAGACAGACAGACAGTATGAACAAAGTCATAAACACTTTTCAACTGTGTTGTAAAGTGTTAATTAAAATGGCTGTAGCAAATAAAGGAGCTAGATGAAATTTTGTCAAAAATCGTTTTCCATCTGCTAAAATATGTAGGAATATTTTGTAAAACATAAAAATTTTCAAAAATGGTCATGCAAGCACCGGTGATTCCATATGGAATCACCCAGTAATTAACAAAAAAGATAAATAATGCTTATAGCATTGATTACGAAACACTTTCCAACTTCAATGCAATTTATTTAAACATGTCTAAAATGCAATACATTCCTCGGTAATATTTTAAAACTTATCACAATACTACATTAATTTATTATATTTGAGAACTTAAATCTTCATCGAAAAAAATGAACTTCATTCAAATGACGGCATTGAAATATAAATTGCCTGGCTTAAACATCTCTAAAATGTTATACATTCCTCGGTAATAGTTTTAGAATTATCATAATACTACGATAATTTATTATATTTGAAAACTTCATCGAAAACAACTGAAATTAATTCAAATGACGTCATAGAAAAAATAACACGCCTGGATCTCTCTATAAAAACAGGATTTCATTCATAACTTTCTCCCATTCATTTCATTCATCACAATACTATAATAATTTATTTTATTTAAACATTTTATTTAAGACCATGGAGCTACAAATAATTAAACTTTATGCTTAAAACTTCATCGAAAAAAATCGTCCTTCTCTTTATAAAATCAATTAATATTTCATTCATATTAGCCATGCAGACTCCATGGACTAAATTATTTTGTGTTAAAAAAATACAGGAATTCTAATACAACTCATTCCACATATTTTGCTGTTTACGTTTTACATAGGTGGAAAATAGGCTTCGTTGTAGAAATAATCAAATTTGGATGAGCATTTAAACTCAAATATATTGTAGTTGCGTTGTTTCAGAATGTAGATGCACAGAATTTAAGCAAAAATAAAGTGGTTTTAGGATGAATACAACACTCAATATAAATTAAAAAGGACTTTAAAAAACACGATTTTGAGACAAGATGGATGCCACATATCATTTTGAAGTGATCTTTTCATATCATCATATCATGGTTACGTGATAGCTTTATCTAAGGGGTGTAATTATTATTTTAATTTTTATTTAAAAGGCTACTGAATATATTTCGCTATGATACGCCATATGATACGCCATAAATACACCTTCCACCTTCTAAACAGGCGTAATACGTAAAATTAGGCCATTTTATACAGGCGTAATACGTACTAATAGGTTATTGAGTACTAATTATCTTATTTGATACGCCCTTAATATGATAAGCCCTTTGATACGCTCAGTTGATATCACCTAAATAAGTGCGAGGGACGTATTCAAATGGGAGATGCTAATCTTGCTGTAAATCAACAACATATTTTCTGATAATTGCAAACACTGTGATATTATTTTCCATAGTTAAAGAACCGATTTATCCTCTGATAAAAATTACACCAGAAATCGCAGCGGATTTTCAAAAACTAATCCTACCTTCCACCACACACACAAACACAGGCATACATCTTACCCGTATGGAACTACATCTGACCCGTATGGAGTTTTAGAATTATCATAATACTACGATAATTTATTATATTTGAAAACTTCATCGAAAACAACTGAAATTAATTCAAATGACGTCATAGAAAAAATAACACGCCTGGATCTCTCTATAAAAACAGGATTTCATTCATAACTTTCTCCCATTCATTTCATTCATCACAATACTATAATAATTTATTTTATTTAAACATTTTATTTAAGACCATGGAGTTACAAATAATTAAACTTTATGCTTAAAACTTCATCGAAAAAAATCGTCCTTCTCTTTATAAAATCAATTAATATTTCTTTCATATTAGCCATGCAGACTCCATGGACTAAATTATTTTGTGTTAAAAAATACAGCAATTCTTATACAACTCATTCTACATATTTTGCTGTTTACATTTTACATAAGTAAAAAATAATCTTCGTTGTAGAAATAATCAAATTTGGAGGAACATTTAAACTCAAGTATATTGTAATTGCTTTGTTTCAGTATGCAGATATACATAATTTAAGCAAAAATAAAGCGGTTTTATGACGGATACAACACTAAATATGAATTTAAAAAAACTTCAAAAATCACGATTTTAACACAGGATGGATTCCATATTTTAGTTTGAAGTTGGTCACGTTGTCGCTTCATATAATGGTCACGTGATCTCTTCAAATAAAGGATGTAATTATTATTTTAATTTTATATTTAAAAAACGACGGAATATATTTTGCTAATTTTTTTTATATATTTTATGGGATAATTGGAATATTTCCTAAAACTTTCGAAGCAATATGTGAATTTTAAATTCGCTTAAAAAATGTTTGAAAAATTAGGTCGCCTATGGTTCAATGAATTTCATTTTCTCAACCCGGGTTCAATCCAAAACCAATTGGGTGATATTATGCATTTATATTCCTATAGGTTCCACAAACCGTATGAACAACATACTAAAATTTCAATTTGATAAAGTCATTTTTATGGCAGTTATCGTGCTAACGGGCAGACAGACAGACAGTATGAACAAAGTCATAAACACTTTTCAACTGTGTTGTAAAGTGTTAATTAAAATGGCTGTAGCAAATAAAGGAGCTAGATGAAATTTTGTCAAAAATCGTTTTCCATCTGCTAAAATATGTAGGAATATTTTGTAAAACATAAAAATTTTCAAAAATGGTCATGCAAGCACCGGTGATTCCATATGGAATCACCCAGTAATTAACAAAAAAGATAAATAATGCTTATAGAATTGATTACGAAACACTTTCCAACTTCAATGCAATTTATTTAAACATGTCTAAAATGCAATACATTCCTCGGTAATATTTTAAAACTTATCACAATACTACATTAATTTATTATATTTGAGAACTTAAATCTTCATCGAAAAAAATGAACTTCATTCAAATGACGGCATTGAAATATAAATTGCCTGGCTTAAACATCTCTAAAATGTTATACATTCCTCGGTAATAGTTTTAGAATTATCATAATACTACGATAATTTATTATATTTGAAAACTTCATCGAAAACAACTGAAATTAATTCAAATGACGTCATAGAAAAAATAACACGCCTGGATCTCTCTATAAAAACAGGATTTCATTCATAACTTTCTCCCATTCATTTCATTCATCACAATACTATAATAATTTATTTTATTTAAACATTTTATTTAAGACCATGGAGCTACAAATAATTAAACTTTATGCTTAAAACTTCATCGAAAAAAATCGTCCTTCTCTTTATAAAATCAATTAATATTTCATTCATATTAGCCATGCAGACTCCATGGACTAAATTATTTTGTGTTAAAAAAATACAGGAATTCTAATACAACTCATTCCACATATTTTGCTGTTTACGTTTTACATAGGTGGAAAATAGGCTTCGTTGTAGAAATAATCAAATTTGGATGAGCATTTAAACTCAAATATATTGTAGTTGCGTTGTTTCAGAATGTAGATGCACAGAATTTAAGCAAAAATAAAGTGGTTTTAGGATGAATACAACACTCAATATAAATTAAAAAGGACTTTAAAAAACACGATTTTGAGACAAGATGGATGCCACATATCATTTTGAAGTGATCTTTTCATATCATCATATCATGGTTACGTGATAGCTTTATCTAAGGGGTGTAATTATTATTTTAATTTTTATTTAAAAGGCTACTGAATATATTTCGCTATGATACGCCATATGATACGCCATAAATACACCTTCCACCTTCTAAACAGGCGTAATACGTAAAATTAGGCCATTTTATACAGGCGTAATACGTACTAATAGGTTATTGAGTACTAATTATCTTATTTGATACGCCCTTAATATGATAAGCCCTTTGATACGCTCAGTTGATATCACCTAAATAAGTGCGAGGGACGTATTCAAATGGGAGATGCTAATCTTGCTGTAAATCAACAACATATTTTCTGATAATTGCAAACACTGTGATATTATTTTCCATAGTTAAAGAACCGATTTATCCTCTGATAAAAATTACACCAGAAATCGCAGCGGATTTTCAAAAACTAATCCTACCTTCAACCACACACACAAACACAGGCATACATCTTACCCGTATGGAACTACATCTTACCCGTATGGAGTTTTAGAATTATCATAATACTACGATAATTTATTATATTTGAAAACTTCATCGAAAACAACTGAAATTAATTCAAATGACGTCATAGAAAAAATAACACGCCTGGATCTCTCTATAAAAACAGGATTTCATTCATAACTTTCTCCCATTCATTTCATTCATCACAATACTATAATAATTTATTTTATTTAAACATTTTATTTAAGACCATGGAGTTACAAATAATTAAACTTTATGCTTAAAACTTCATCGAAAAAAATCGTCCTTCTCTTTATAAAATCAATTAATATTTCTTTCATATTAGCCATGCAGACTCCATGGACTAAATTATTTTGTGTTAAAAAATACAGCAATTCTTATACAACTCATTCTACATATTTTGCTGTTTACATTTTACATAAGTAAAAAATAATCTTCGTTGTAGAAATAATCAAATTTGGAGGAACATTTAAACTCAAGTATATTGTAATTGCTTTGTTTCAGTATGCAGATATACATAATTTAAGCAAAAATAAAGCGGTTTTATGACGGATACAACACTAAATATGAATTTAAAAAAACTTCAAAAATCACGATTTTAACACAGGATGGATTCCATATTTTAGTTTGAAGTTGGTCACGTTGTCGCTTCATATAATGGTCACGTGATCTCTTCAAATAAAGGATGTAATTATTATTTTAATTTTATATTTAAAAAACGACGGAATATATTTTGCTAATTTTTTTTATATATTTTATGGGATAATTGGAATATTTCCTAAAACTTTCGAAGCAATATGTGAATTTTAAATTCGCTTAAAAAATGTTTGAAAAATTAGGTCGCCTATGGTTCAATGAATTTCATTTTCTCAACCCGGGTTCAATCCAAAACCAATTGGGTGATATTATGCATTTATATTCCTATAGGTTCCACAAACCGTATGAACAACATACTAAAATTTCAATTTGATAAAGTCATTTTTATGGCAGTTATCGTGCTAACGGGCAGACAGACAGACAGTATGAACAAAGTCATAAACACTTTTCAACTGTGTTGTAAAGTGTTAATTAAAATGGCTGTAGCAAATAAAGGAGCTAGATGAAATTTTGTCAAAAATCGTTTTCCATCTGCTAAAATATGTAGGAATATTTTGTAAAACATAAAAATTTTCAAAAATGGTCATGCAAGCACCGGTGATTCCATATGGAATCACCCAGTAATTAACAAAAAAGATAAATAATGCTTATAGAATTGATTACGAAACACTTTCCAACTTCAATGCAATTTATTTAAACATGTCTAAAATGCAATACATTCCTCGGTAATATTTTAAAACTTATCACAATACTACATTAATTTATTATATTTGAGAACTTAAATCTTCATCGAAAAAAATGAACTTCATTCAAATGACGGCATTGAAATATAAATTGCCTGGCTTAAACATCTCTAAAATGTTATACATTCCTCGGTAATAGTTTTAGAATTATCATAATACTACGATAATTTATTATATTTGAAAACTTCATCGAAAACAACTGAAATTAATTCAAATGACGTCATAGAAAAAATAACACGCCTGGATCTCTCTATAAAAACAGGATTTCATTCATAACTTTCTCCCATTCATTTCATTCATCACAATACTATAATAATTTATTTTATTTAAACATTTTATTTAAGACCATGGAGCTACAAATAATTAAACTTTATGCTTAAAACTTCATCGAAAAAAATCGTCCTTCTCTTTATAAAATCAATTAATATTTCATTCATATTAGCCATGCAGACTCCATGGACTAAATTATTTTGTGTTAAAAAAATACAGGAATTCTAATACAACTCATTCCACATATTTTGCTGTTTACGTTTTACATAGGTGGAAAATAGGCTTCGTTGTAGAAATAATCAAATTTGGATGAGCATTTAAACTCAAATATATTGTAGTTGCGTTGTTTCAGAATGTAGATGCACAGAATTTAAGCAAAAATAAAGTGGTTTTAGGATGAATACAACACTCAATATAAATTAAAAAGGACTTTAAAAAACACGATTTTGAGACAAGATGGATGCCACATATCATTTTGAAGTGATCTTTTCATATCATCATATCATGGTTACGTGATAGCTTTATCTAAGGGGTGTAATTATTATTTTAATTTTTATTTAAAAGGCTACTGAATATATTTCGCTATTTTTTTTTTATATTTTATGGAACAATTTGAATATTACCTAAAATTTTCGAAGCAATTTGTGAATTTTAAATCCGCTTAAAAAATTTTTGAAAAATTTGGTCCCATAGGGCTCAATGTATTTCATTTCTTCAACCCGGGTTCTATCCAAAACTAATTGGGTGATATTATTCATTTATATTCCCATAGGTTCTACAGACCGTCTGAACAACATACTTAAATTTCATTTTGATTAAGTCACTTTTACGGCAGTTATCGTGCTAACGGACAGACAGACAGACAGACAGAATGAACAAAGTCATAAACACTTTTCAACCTTGTTGTAAAGTGCTAAAAATATATTTTATTAGAAGTCGAAAATTTCATACAATATTTATGAATAAAATTGGAATTGGGCGACTCTTCAATTTTTGGATGCATTAATGTATAATATGAAGGTTTATATTTTTTTCAAACATGAACAAATCATTCTACAGTTTCGATATAAAACTCGATTAAAATATTTCCTTGATCTTTTTGTTAATATCAAGATGGAAAATATGCGATAATATTTCAATCGTTAAGATCTGAGCGAATATCGCTAAAGACGGCTCTTCAACATTAAATAACTAAAAAACTGGTTTGAATTAAAAAATATCTTGTCGAGGTATTTTTTCTCTGTAGCCGAGGTACCTCTGTATTAAATATCATAACTCTACGATGCTCAGATTCTCCATTATAGACGAATAAACAGACAAGCATAATCTTTTATTGTAATAGATTATCTACAGACACATTATAGCTTCTTTCTTTTAAAATCAATTATACGGATGATTTCAAGAAATAAATTTTTATTTATAAACAGTTTATATTATTTAAAGTAGCTGGAATTGAATTATAAACAGCGGGGAATTTTTTACATCGTAACATATAAATCGGGGACGTTTTAAACGTTATATATTTTCATACCCAGTATATATATATATATATATATATATATATATATATATATATATATATATATATATATATATATATATATATATAAATTCCCAAAAAGGTCAAGTAACAATGTACTCGTAAATTTCTGGAAGTTTGGACTAGGATTTCAAACATTAGTTTTGAATATATAGTTTTTAAAGGATTAAATAACCACGAGTGAAGAAAGTTCATACATCAGTATTTATATGGCGATAATGTAGCTAATAGGTCTTGAATCCATTTTTTAAAATAACCACTCAGACTTGGATTTAATTAGTCATGAATATATTGATATTAAAGTATTAAATAGGCACGAGTGAAGTAACTTCATACTTTAGTATTTATATGGCGATAGTTTTGCCAATAGGTTTTGTATCCAAATTTTTAAATTTAACCACTCTGACTTTGATTTCAAACATTAGTTTTGAATATATTGATATTAAGGTATTAAATAACCACGAGTGAAGTAATTTCATACATTAGTATTTTAAATTAATTGTTAAAAAATTTTTACATTGTGCTTTTTGGTTTGTTTTAGCGTAGAATAGTAAACATTTAAAGTTTTACATATTATTGAAAGCGTATATGTATGTATGTAATTTTTACGATTTTATAAGAGTCATGAAGTAAATAGAGTAGGGAGTATCGGCTACCGGGAGCGTTTGCCATGGCGGAAAAAAGCTTTAACCGGAGTGTTGGGGGTCACAACTCCCCCCGGCCGTTACTCCAGTCACTCTTCCAGAAATTTACGAGTACATTGTTACTTGTCCTTTTGGGGAATTTATATAGGTATACACATGTAAAATTGCAGCATAGCGCTTTACAAGTTGTATTATAAATTATTTTTTGCTTTTAGCTTTTTAATCAATTCAACAAAAATTGTAGCAATTTTTCAAGTTTTATATTATATATATATATATATATATATATATATATATATATATATATATATATATATTATTTCATGAAAATTCGTCTTTAACTATATGGATTCCGTTCAAAGTTTGTTTGAAAGGCAATTTTTTATCTTTCCGATGGTGTCAAGATCGAAACTCTGTGATAATATTTTGGTCATCAAGGAATTGATTTAGGTGAATATCACCCAAAATCGGTGTAAATCGGGCAAAACATAAAATAATTAACAAACTTATTCGAAATTTTAAAATATAAAGTATTCATAATATATAGTATAATGTATAGTATAAAATATAAAGTATTCATTTCATAACCGTACGACGGTTAGATTTCTCGCTACAAAACGCATACACAGAGAGGCACACATGCAGACATTATTTTTCAGCAAAATATTCAAAAGTGTGCATTTTCATCATGCAATAAATTTATGGGTTAGAGCACGTCTATAAAATGAGTCATCATTCATTTAAAATTCAGTTGATGTGATACGAGTAACATTGAACTCTGATATTCGTCGATATTTTGAGAATAGTAGCCACTGCTTTGTGAAATTAGTGGAGCATTTAATTGCTGTTTTACTGTACCTGACAATTATTTAGTAACCTTGAGGTAAGAATCGAGTAATTTGCTGCATAGTGTTCCTGTTTACGCTGTGGTTTTAAATAAACGTGCTAGTTACCCAGAAATTTGGACTCATTCTTTTTTTCCTAAGCGTACACCCGCAACTTCCGAAGATAAGTCGTAATAATAAATTATATTTATTTCCACATTTTCATCATGCCAGATAATCTTAAATGTGTTCTCTCTTCCTCCTTTCTATTTTATCTATTTCCGGCATCTCTTTGTATTCTATAGTTGCATTCCCTCTATCTACTTTCTCGAAGATCACTTAAATATTTAAATAGAAACTCTTTAAAAACACGCCACTGACTTTAAAACAAATTGCTTGGAAATTGCTTTATACCTGCGGGAGCTCAAAGACTTTTTTAAAATCTATTGAAAATACCCATGATCATCCTTTCCGTATAAAAAGTATCGACTGTTGTAAACGTTCCTTCAAAAGAAGTCATTCGAATAATTTAAAAAAAAGATGTGCATCTGTTTGAGACACTTTTACGTAAGATTTATTTCCTCGAGTAAATACTTTATATGCATGTTTAACTAGTTATATTATGCTATTTATGGTTTTAATCACATTTCTGTGAATATTCGTGTGAGACCAGGAGGCGAATTTGCAGTTTTAAAATTTATGATATGTACACCAAAACAAATCACAGACTTGCAAGCTCCATTTTATGACAGTCTTGGCACGGGAGGTCTTGACATCAATAAATTTAGTTGATATAAATCACAGGTATAATTGAGGCAAAAATCTCCTTGAGGTCGAGAATTAAACCAAGCATCATTGGATAATAAAGTAGCCAGTGATGTAATTTTGCTGCATCGCATTGAGGAGCAACCAATATAGATATGGGAGGGGCATATCTGGACCTCAGGCGAAATGATGTGGCAACAAGGAGAGAAGTCTAGGTATATTGAGTGAATTGGACCCTGTGACCGGCCAAGAGTGGTATTTGACAATTAGAGTTCAAGAAACAAAGTGTGCGTTTCGTAGGGATTGGTGTCCAGAATGTCCAAGAGTGTGTTTTATAAAAATTGAGAGTTCAGAAGCCAGAGAGAGCAGTTAATAAAAATAACTGTACAATAACGTGGATATGCAGACAATGAATGTCCAAGAGTGCGTTTCAGTGTTCATGACAAACAAAGATATGTGCCAATCTGAATATATAATAGGTCGAATATAAGATTTTGGAATAAATATAAAGCCTGGTCTTACACGCGAAGGTTCTCCTCTTTAAGCGTTAATGTAATTTAATCTTAACAATAATAGTTAAAAGTTAATGTAATTTAATCTTAACAATAATAGTTAAAAGTTAATGTAATTTAATCTTAACAATAATATGTATTAATAAATAATAGTTATTTTAAAATTAAAATGTGGAATTTAATGTATAGCGTTGTGATTAGTGATTAGATATTAGGAACTGGTGCAAAAGAAATAAATGGTGGGTTATTGCGGCCAAGATATGTAATGTACGAATACATGTTTCACGACCAATAATAATTAAGAAAATTCAATCCAAAGAATCATTTATTATATTAAAAGTAGCTAACTTAATGTTAATCTTTTTGTGCACCATAATTCATATAATTTATTATTTTTAATGAAAAATGCACTCATTTTCCAACAATTCTGATCACTGTTTATCTATTATTAAAAACATTAGATTAATACTTTTTACAGAAATAGTATTTTTTATCTGTAAATTTGTATTAAAGGGGAATTATTATAATCTGCAGGACATTCACTTAAGCTGTTTAACGCCGCTGTTTGGAGCTGTCCTCCTTCCTCGAGTTTATCTGTCGTGTACCGCAAAATCTATAGCATATAAAAGTTATAAACTTTTGTAAAAATATTAGGGGGAAACACTGATATAAACTTTTTTCGATTTAAAATTTTGTTTTTGTTTAGGAGATATTTAATGTCAAAGAAAGCGTATTTAAGCTGCAAGATTGCATCCTGGACAGACTAGTAATAGCAAGACCTCGAATTTTTATTGGCACGTACTTTGGTTGAATTTCTGCAGAACGGAAGCCCTTTTATTTAATTTCTATTTAGTTGTTGAGTTATTTAATTTTTTATGCACTTATGAAGTAAAATCATTTCTTCTCCACGATCGAAGATTTAATTGGTCGTGCCGATTGTCAGCTTCTCTCTGATTGGTTTCTGCCAGAAACGTTAAAAAATGGACGACTGAGTTATTGAAGCATTGGAAATAATAAAAGTATGGATATGTAATTCTAAGTATGACTATACGTTAGTTAGTGCACGTGGAACAATGTGAAATGTTAACAATCTTACTCTAAATTATTTTATCTTACAAACAAACAGATCGTTTCTCAACTATTGTTGTAGTGAAAATTACGATTTAATTGTTATATTGCACAACAATTAAATGTTGTATAGATATAAATCTATCTATACTGAAAACGTGACTTGATATCGTCCCACTGTATTACGACACGGCAAAACGTACGGTTATGGAATCTTGCCTCTTGTTTGTGATACTCTAAGTCTAAGTAATCGTTGTCAATAGCACGCGGTATGAAGAAGTTCGCGAATCAGCCTCCGCGAGAGTCAGGAAGTATGAGACTAAGCCTTCCAACTCTCGAAGTAAGTTTCAGAGTTGACGAGCGTAGAGAACAGGAGGCTGAGCTTAGCAAAATTATTAGCGAAGTGAGTTATCGGAGTTGAAGATCGTCAGCATATGAAGACGAAGTCCTAGCGGGTGCATCAAGCCTGTGCGGTATCCAATAAGCACCTCTGCGGCAGCGAATAAAGGACGAACCCCGGGGTTTTACGAGAGTCAGCGAGCACAAGATACTTAAACGGTCGTGTGCACCAACCAGTTTAAAAGAGCTCGCAAGGCGAGATTCAGGGCTAGTGAGTGTTAGTTAACAAGGGACGGGTCTCAATTGGCGTATTATGCCTACATAGCAGGCCGCACGAAAGTACTTGCCAAGCGGACTCAGTGATTTGGAGGTGAAGTCCCCCATCTTGTTCAATAAATATTAGCATATATACTTACCTAAGTATTCACAGTAGAAAAACTTCACAAATTAGTTATATTTCGCCATACTTAATAAATCATATATACCATCGCAGAATTCGCAGTTACTCTTTTTGATTACTTCAATTTGCTGCGGCTTAGTTAGACGCAGCTTTCCGGATTTACTCTAATTTTCCTTTTGATTACTTATCAAACGAAATATTATTATATATATATAATTCACTTTTATAATATTATTGATTTCTATGAACTGTAAGCAAATTTACCCCATTTATTTTTTCATAATCTCATACTCTGTGGGGAATGGAATATTAAAAACCATTTGGTCTTGACTAAAGGCTGTTTAAATAGCTAATAATTGAAAATACTTACCTATGGTCTACTGTCAGTCTATAAATAAAATAAAATGGTTTAGAATGCCAGAATTAATGCCACATTCTTCCTCACAGAAAATGTATTTCAATTTCCGTATTTTTCCACATACATTGTTGAACCTTCGGAAAAAATATTTAAAATGAGATCATCTGATTAAAATCTTAAAATGTACCTCCTTTTTCCGTATTTATTGTAAACTAGCCGCCTTTGGCGACCAGCCTGTTCGCTACCCTTGAAAATTCTGACCGTGGCAAACTCGTTGGCGCGACCTACCAGAAAGGTGTAAGGTAACTGCTTGGAAGGCCAGGAAGTGCCACACAATTTAGACCGGAACCCAATGGGGGAGGCATCCAAAGAGACCGTACCCTCCTTCCCCTACCACAAACCTCTCGGAAGGACTTGCAGTCCCACACGTTTAACGTGATCGTACTCCGCGTGAACACGGCTGCAGTTTTGGCAATGGCGGGAATCGAACCCGGGCCTACCGAGTGAAATTCCCGCGCGCTAACCACTGGGCCACCGTGCCATCCGCGACAATCTCCATAACTTTATTTTTATTCGGCAATTTTGGGAATCGAACCCGGGCCTACCAAGTGCAAATCCCGCGCACTAACCACTGGGGTACTTCACCCTCCGCGATATTCTTCATAACTTTCTTTTTATTCACCCAATTTAGACCGGAACCAAGTGGGAGAAGCATCCACAGGGACCGTACCCTTCTTCCCCTACCACCAACCTCTCGGAAGGACTTACAGACCCGATCGTGATCGTACTCCGCGTAAACACGGCGGCAATTTTGGGAATCGAACCCGGGCCTACCGAGTGCAATTTCCGCGCGCTAACCATTGGGCTACTTTGCCCTACGCGACAATCTCCATAACTTTCTTTTTATTCATCCAATTTAGACCGTACCCTCCTTCCCCTACCACCAAATTCTCGGAAGGACTCACGGACCCACATGTTTAACGTGATCGTACTCCGCGTAAACACAGCGGCAATTTTGGGAATCGAACCCGCGCCTACTGAGTGCAATTCCCAAACCACTGGGCTTCTTCGCCCCCAGCGACTATCTCCATAACATTCTTTTTATTTACCCAATTTAGAACGGAACCCAGTGGGAGAGGCATCCACAGGGACCGTAC
This sequence comes from Amaurobius ferox, assembly GCA_951213105.1. Classification (NCBI taxonomy): domain Eukaryota; kingdom Metazoa; phylum Arthropoda; class Arachnida; order Araneae; family Amaurobiidae; genus Amaurobius; species Amaurobius ferox. The sequence continues at coordinate 123,565,234 of OX578137.1, forward strand.
CCTCCTTCCCCTACCACCAACCTCTCGGAAGGACTTCCGGACCCACATGTTTATCGTGATCGTACTCCGCGTGAACACGGCGGCAGTTTTGGAAGTGGCGGGAATCGAACCCGGGCCTACCGAGTGCAATTCCTGAGCGCTAACCACTGGGCTGCCTCGCCCTCCGCAACTTTCTTTATATTCACCCAATTTAGACGGGAACCCTGTGAGGGAGGCATCCACAGGGACCGTACCCTCTTTCCCCTACCACCAACCTCTCGGAAGGACTTCCGGACCCACATGTTTATCGTGATCGTACTCCGCGTGAACACGGCGGCAGTTTTGGAAGTGGCGGGAATCGAACCCGGGCCTACCGAGTGCAATTCCTGAGCGCTAACCACTGGGCTGCCTCGCCCTCCGCAACTTTCTTTATATTCACCCAATTTAGACGGGAACCCTGTGAAGGAGGCATCCACAGGGACCGTACCCTCCTTCCGCTACCACCAACCTCTCGGAAGGACTTACGGGCCCACATGTTTAACGTGATCGTATTCCGCGTGAACACTTCGGCAGTTTTGGCAGTGGCGGGAATCGTACCCGGGCCTACCGCTAACTTCCCGCGCGCTAATTTACAAATTAAAATGACCATATGCTCTCTAAGCTCTTAATTCCATCATCCTCATTCCATTGTTCCATCATTTAAAATATCCATAAAATTTAAATATCCATCGTTCCATCATTTAAAATATCCATAATATTAAAATATCCATCGTTCCATCATTTAAAATATCCATAAAATTAAAATATCCATTTAAAAAATCCATATCGTTCCATCATTTAAAATATAAATATAATAATTTCTACAGTGCATATGTTAAGCTCTTATTTCATTTAAAATCGGAAGCGCGGGAAACGGAAAGTAAAAACTAATTCGGTTTCTTATTGTCCCACCCATCGCTATGCATATACAGAACCGTGAAGTCACCTCCACCTTGACGTCCCCACCCACCACCTTCCCTGCTTCAGCGGGGGAGAAACGAAGCGTCACGCCGAGCGGAACGGCGAGAAATTGAAAATCATGACGTCTTTAAAATTGCGATCCTGAAGGCAATTTTCATTATTTCTGGACCAGATTAGACTTGTAAGAATGCCAGATGTTTGACCTTTCTGAAAATGTAAATTATTAGTCGAAATTATGAGTACTTTTCACGATGCGAGAATTTAAAAACCAAAAATCGTTTTCTTGAGCAAAAAGTGACTTTTGTTTTAAAATCTTTAAAAAATATTAGAAATCGAAATTCAGATTTGAAATTGATATATTTTTACTCGAAATTCTCTGCTCTTTCCGATGGTGTAATTTGTTTTTTTCTACGATGTCTGGATCGTGGAGAAAAAAGGGCAAAAAACGGTCGAAATCGCATAAAACATTAAATAAATAAAAAAATAATTAAAATTTTAAAAATCGGTTTTCACGTGTCCCCTTCCCTCCCCCCCGGGTCTCCGATTGCCAAATTTCGTAGCTCTCCGACGCGCGGTCGCGAAACGTATAGTGTATAAGACAGACACACAGACATTGCCTTTTATTATATAGATAAAAACTATTTCAATGCCCCGAGAAAAATGGGAGTGGAAAACATGGGCTAAACCTGGGAGTGGAAAACGTGGGCTAAAAATGGAAGTGGAAAACGTGATCAAAAAATGGGAGTGGAAAACGTGAGTGTGTCCATATGTACACAATTGTACAGAATCGGCACACAATCCTGGGTATTTACAATTAAATCTTGAAGATACTTTCTAAATAATGTTTATTTTCTACTAGCCGCCTTTGGCGACCAGCCTGTTCGCTACCCTTGAAAATTCTGACCGTGGCAAATTCTAACCTTGGCACACTCGCTGGCGCGACCTACCAGAAGGAACGACCTACCAGGAAGTGCCACCCAATTTAGACAGGAACTCAGTGGGGGAGGCATCCACAGGGACCGTACCCTCCTTCCCCTACCACCAACCTCTCGGAAGGACTTACGGTCCCGCATGTTTAACGTGATCGTACTCCGCCTGAACACGGCGGCAGTTTTGGCAGTGGCGGGAATCGAACCCGGACCTACCTAGTGCAAATCCCGCGCGCTAACCACTGGGCTACTGCGCCCTCCGCGACAATCTCCATAACCTTCTTTTTATTCACCCAATTTAGACCGGAACCCAGTAGGGGAGGCATCCACAGGGTCCGTACCCTCCTTCCTCTACCAACAACCTCTCGGAAGGACTTACGGATCCACATGTTTAACGTGATCGTACTCCGCGTGAAAATGGCAGCAGTTTTGGCAGTGGCGGCAATCGAACCCTAGCCTACCGAGTGAAATTCCCGCACGCTAACCACTGGGCTACCGCGCCCTCCGCGACAATCTCCATAACTTTCTTTTTATTCACCCAATTTGGACCAGGACCCAGTGGGGGAGGCATCCACAGAGACCGTACCCTCCTTTCCCTGCCACCAACCTCTCGGAAGGAATTATCGACCCATATGTTTAAGGTGATCGTACTCCGCATCAGTGGCGGGAATCGAACCCAGGCCTACCGAGTGCAATTCTCGCGCGCTAACTTCCCGCGCGCTAATTTAAATTTATAACGACCATATGCTAGGCTCTTAATTCCACCATCCTCGTTCCATCGTTCCATCATTTAAAATAGCCATAAAATTAAAATATCCATTTAAAATATCTATAAATTAAAATATCCATAAATTAAAATATCCATTTAAAATAAAAAAATCAACCATATCGTTCCACCAATCCATAAATATAATAATTTCAAATACATCACCACAATTCAAACCACCATAATTCAATCATTTAAATTATTTAAAATATCCATTTAAAAATATCCATTTAAAATATCATATAAATATAATAATTTCGCCCGATGTATACAACACTTATGCTCGTAATTCAGTTAAAACCGAAAGCGCGGTCTCCATGGAGACGGGGAAGAAACTAATGCGGATGGGGGGAAAATGCAGTTGAGGAACTGAGCCGGTAGCCGACAAATTTAAAATCATGGCGTCTTTAAAATTGCCATCCTGAAGGCAATTTTCATTATTTCTGGACCAGTTGTAAGAATGCCAGATGTTTGACCTTTCTGAAAAGGTAAATTATTAGTCGAAATTATGAGTACTTTTCACGATGCGAGAATTTAAAAACCAAAAATCGTTTTCTTGAGCAAAAAGTGACTTTTGTTTTAAAATCTTTAAAAAATATTAGAAATCGAAATTCAGATTTGAAATTGATATATTTTTACTCGAAATTCTCTGCTCTTTCCGATGGTGTGATTTGTTTTTTTCTACGATGTCTGGATCGAGGAGAAAAAAGGGCAAAAAGATCAAAAAAAGGTCGAAATCGCATAAAACATTAAATAAATAAAAAAATAATTAGAATTTTGAAAATCGGTTTTCACGTGTCCCCTTCCCACCCCCCAGGGTCTCCGATTGCCAAATTTCGTAACTCTCCGACGCGCGGTCGCGAAACGTATAGTGTATAAGACAGACAGACATTGCCTTTTATTATATAGACTAGCCGCCTTTGGCGACCAGCCTGTTCGCTACCCTTGAAAATTCTGACCGTGGCAAATTCTAACCGTGGCACACTCGCTGGCGCGACCTACCAGAAGGAACGACCTACCAGGAAGTGCCACCCAATTTAGACAGGAACTCAGTGGGGGAGGCATCCACAGGGACCGTACCCTCCTTCCCCTACCACCAACCTCTCGGAAGGACTTACGGTCCCGCATGTTTAACGTGATCGTACTCCGCCTGAACACGGCGGCAGTTTTGGCAGTGGCGGGAATCGAACCCGGACCTACCTAGTGCAAATCCCGCGCGCTAACCACTGGGCTACCGCGCCCTCCGCGACAATCTCCATAACCTTCTTTTTATTCACCCAATTTAGACCGGAACCCAGTAGGGGAGGCATCCACAGGGTCCGTACCCTCCTTCCTCTACCAACAACCTCTCGGAAGGACTTACGGATCCACATGTTTAACGTGATCGTACTCCGCGTGAAAATGGCAGCAGTTTTGGCAGTGGCGGCAATCGAACCCTAGCCTACCGAGTGCAATTCCCGCGCGCCAACCACTGGGCTACCGCGCCCTCCGCGACAATCTCCATAACCTTCTTTTTATTCACCCAATTTAGACCGGAACCCAGTGGGAAAGTCATCCACAGGGTGCGTACCCTCCTTCCTCTACCACCAACCTCTCGGAAAGACTTACGGACCCACATGTTTAACGTGATCGTACTCCGCGTGAACACGGCAGCAGTTTTGTCAGTGGAGGGAATCGAACCCGGGCCTACCGAGTGAAATTCCCGCACGCTAACCACTGGGCTACCGCGCCCTCCGCGACAATCTCCATAACTTTCTTTTTATTCACCCAATTTGGACCAGGACCCAGTGGGGGAGGCATCCACAGAGACCGTACCTTCTTTCCCTGCCACCAACCTCTCGGAAGGAATTATCGACCCATATGTTTAAGGTGATCGTACTCCGCATCAGTGGCGGGAATCGAACCCAGGCCTACCGAGTGCAATTCTCGCGCGCTAACTTCCCGCGCGCTAATTTAAATTTATAACGACCATATGCTAGGCTCTTAATTCCACCATCCTCGTTCCATCGTTCCATCATTTAAAATAGCCATAAAATTAAAATATCCATTTAAAAAATCTATAAATTAAAATATCCATAAATTAAAATATCCATTTAAAATAAAAAAATCAACCATATCGTTCCACCAATCCATAAATATAATAATTTCAAATACATCACCACAATTCAAACCACCATAATTCAATCATTTAAATTATTTAAAATATCCATTTAAAAATATCCATTTAAAATATCATATAAATATAATAATTTCGCCCGATGTATACAACACTTATGCTCGTAATTCAGTTAAAACCGAAAGCGCGGTCTCCATGGAGACGGGGAAGAAACTAATGCGGATGGGGGGAAAATGCCATTGAGGAACTGAGCCGGTAGCCGACAAATTTAAAATCATGGCGTCTTTAAAATTGCCATCCTGAAGGCAATTTTCATTATTTCTGGACCAGATTGGACTTGTAAGAATGCCAGATGTTTGACCTTTCTGAAAATGTAAATTATTAGTCGAAATTATGAGTACTTTTCACGATGCGAGAATTTAAAAACCAAAAATCGTTTTCTTGAGCAAAAAGTGACTTTTGTTTTAAAATCTTTAAAAAATATTAGAAATCGAAATTCAGATTTGAAATTGATATATTTTTACTCGAAATTCTCTGCTCTTTCCGATGGTGTAATTTGTTTTTTTTCTACGATGTCTGGATTGTGGAGAAAAAAGGGCAAAAATGGCAAAAAACGGTCAAAATCGCATAAAACATTAAATAAATAAAAAAATAATTAAAATTTTAAAAATCGGTTTTCACGTGTCCCCTTCCCTCCCGCCCGGGTCTCCGATTGCCAAATTTCGTAGCTCTCCGACGCGCGGTCGCGAAACGTATAGTGTATAAGACAGACACACAGACATTGCCTTTTATTATATAGATAATATAGTGTATAAGACAGACAGACATTGCCTTTTATTATATAGATAATTGGAAATAATTTTCAGGATTTTCAATTTGTTTAATATCTTCTAGTCAGGGGCGGTTATTCAGGGGCACCGCGGGGCCGCGCGGACCCCCTTGATCAAGCACTTCAAATTCCTTTAGTTATATAGGTTAATTACAATTTTTAAGGAAATTATCTGAAATTTCTTTCAACTAAAAGTCTAATTATTGGAAATAAATGATAAAATTGTCACTAGATGGCAGCACTAAAGCTTTGACTTTCAAAAAATCTCTTATCCCCTTTTCATACTATATTAAATTTATAGGGAAAAATACTGCATTATAGGGAAAGACGAGGGATTTTAAGAAGAGCCGCGTCCCGTTATCGACTCTCTGATGATAGAAAGAATGGTATGTGAATACAACGGCAATAGAAATTTCAGTTAAAAAAACAGACATTTCAATATTCCAATCTGATCTGAGCCGCGCGGGTTATCGCGGCTCTCATCTAAAGAAGCCAAAAAGACACGAATACCGTGAACGACTGACTCGAATTGGCTGAGTTTCGCTAATTTGGCCTCGAATTTTTCTTGATAAATGAGTGTTCTCGCTCTCGCTTCTTTTTAAAATAATAAATTTGGATGTTTAAACAAATATTTGAAAATAAAGTACTGTATTTATCTAATTCTGATTTATTTCATTGATCCTATTGACCCCTAGCTTTTTCAGTTTTGGTTCATGAAGAAATAGTTTAGTAGTATTAGATATAGAAAATAGAAATTCAAAAAAGTTTCGATATATATTTTGTGCTTTTTACTTAATTGAATAAGTGGGGTTATTGATGGTATTTTGGGGGTTCCGTTCATCGTTTTTGGTAGAAAAATGCATTGTTTGGAGCACTCAGTTTAATTTCGCTGCGTAAGCGCCCGGACGGGGGGGGGGCATTTCTGATGTAGGGTGGTTCTGTCTGTCCTTCGGAAAGGGGATTATTTCTGATTTGGGGTAGTTCCATGCTTTGTTTGTGATGAATTTCAATGCGTTTGACTTCTTAATTGCTTAAAAGTCACGAGAATTGTATTTGTGGCATGCCCGTGGATATTTTTAGTGACACTTTCAGAAATGTGTTGTCTGAGGGGGTGGGTCTCTTGATTTACTCAGCTATCTTACTTTTTCAGCTATTTAACATTAAAGATTGAAAAAAAAATATAAATATTTGTTAAAGAATGTTAAAAATTAATTTTCAACCTGATACTTGATTCTTTGATCTGACGTTGTTTTCCTTAAAATCTCCACCCCCCCTCTTCACCGGCGACTATTCAATCCCCCTGGTTTTGCTTCTAATTTCATTGAAGTCCAATATTGATCCGATACTCCCTAGGCGTAAATTTCACTTGAGGTAGTCCTAAAATTTCTCATCTCGTTTCCTAATTAAGCGGTTTTGAATCTACTGGCAGCTATAGTCTCTGCACTATCTATACGCGTATCGTCTGGACATGCATATTGTTTTATTCAAACCCCTCTGAGCGTCACTTTTAGTTTAAGTAGCCCGCACGGTTTTACTTCTCGGTTCCTAAATTAAGCGATTTTGAATCTTCTGGTAGCTACAGTCTTTGTACCATTTGAATATACATATCTTTCATATCAATCCCCTGGGCGCAATTTTTACTTTAAGTAGTTACTCTAATTTCACATCTCGGCTCTTAATTGAGCCATTTTGATTCCGTTGGTGGCTATAGTCCCGGTACCATTTGTACATGTGAACTGGATATACATATCTATTGTGTCAGCTCCCTGGGCGCAACTTTCAGTTCGGTTAGCCCCCCCCCCCCGCCAAATTTCTTATTTCACCTCCTAATTGAGCGATTTAGAGTTTGCTGGTGGCAATCACTTAGATATACAACCTTATTATGTCAACCTTCTGGGCGTAACTTTTACTTTAAGTAGCCTCAATTTCATATTTCGGTTTTACAAAATGCATCGCCTTGGTTCCTGAAATATCCGTGCACGATATTTCAAGACCGTACGATGTTTACATTTTCCGCTACAGACCTTACACACACACGTCGACACACAAACATCGTCTGTTATTATGTAATATGAAACAACCGTGGTGGAAGAGGGGAGACCCTCCTCTTTTTTATATTTACATTTTTATCTATCTTAGTGACACTTGCTCCGCTTTTGATGCAATTTTCACACTGTATTTTCTACTCTACAATGGACCCACTCGATCTGCTCACTCTAAACTTTGATCCACTTTATTTGAACCCGTGCAGCGAGCTAACTACTTATTGCTATAGAAACCAATTGCTATATATAGTGATTAATAGCAGGCAGAACTCGCTCATATCATTTTAAAGACGAATAGAGAAAACCATAATGCATAAGAACTTTCTGTGAATTCCAAATTCATTCTTAAACTTGTATGAAAATAGTTATTCCGTTTCTACATATAAACGGCCGTAGATTTAGTTGATTTTCGCTCTCTAATTATGTTACTGTTTGGGTTACAAGGATGATCAGGTACAAAACTATTAGCCATATTGTGTACCTGAGAGAAAGTGTGTGCATTTTGGGTGTACAAACAATTGCGCTAATCATAATAAAATACTGCACATGCATACGACTGAGAGTATTTAATTTTTACAAATTTGATATAAATTTATTTAGAAATACATTCAAATAATTTCCATGGTTACAATAGGCTCTTATTCATTTTAAGGAAACTTGCAAATGCATATCAGCACAAGTAAAATAATAATTTGGTATACAGTTATTTCGAGGTAACGCCGGAACTAATTTATCAGTGCCGGACAAACGACGAACTCGAAGTCTAAAAGACGTAGTTGGCACAAACTGAGGAGGGATACTATAATATACATAAATACATATTATAGTATGCCTCTATACTTAAATATCCCCATCTATACATAAATACATATATGAGCGCTTCCCTCTACACCTCGCTCACAAGCCGCCACTGTTTCTAGTAACTCGAACCGGCATAGCAGTTACCAGATGTATTGTTATACAGAAGTAAAATGTAGGGGGCCCCCACTACGATTAAAGGGGATATATATACACTGCTCCCCAAAAGTTAATATCGGGACAACAGAAAATGCATAATTCATGTAGTTCTGCACCAATCGACTTCAAATTTCACAGGAAAATATTCTGATGTACTTCAATGACTAAGTTATGCTCACTTAAACTTCATTGATTAAGTAACCCTTAAAACTTTGACTAAGTCATTAATTGCATTTAGCAGAGAAGATTATGTGCTACACATATTAGCTTTTTAAAATTTTGTATCTAGGATAGTATCCTGTTAATTGCAACTTTTGTTTTGATTTAACAATTGCTGTCATATATCGTAGAACACTAGGAAAAATCAAATCTTCGCACTTTCAGAATTTAATAATCATTAAAAACAAAGCATGTTCCAAAAGATTTTAACTATACATCTTAACATACCCTATCTACACTGCATCCGTAAAGTTACTGATGTGATATTATTTTCTTTTATGTCTGAAATGAAGCCTGCAGTGTATTTCAACATATTTGAAAGCATTGTGCAGTAAATTTGTATTATTTGGGATATTAAACTAATTCCATAGTAGAAATGCTTGATTAATGTCCTACATTCTAAACCATATTCGAAAATTTTGAATCCCCTAAAAATATCTGAATGCATAAAGCCTAATATATTATACATACTTATTGTGTTTTATGCATTCATGTACTTATATTAATCCAAAGCTAAAAATTTAATTAATGATATTTGACTTTTTTTTTATTTTAAAAAAAATATTGCAGAATGTTTCATAAAAATCAAAACACCTGGGGCATTTTTGCAATGCGCAAAAATGTTTTTTCCACGTGAATATAGAGTCAATTTTTATCCGCGTGAAAATGTTTAAAAACCCTTTGGAAATAAAATATTAATTTTACGTTCATTCTTTATGAAAGGTTTCAGCATCTGATTTTTACTGAAATGAAGTCTCATGTACTAACGACCAAATTTGTCAAAGAAGAAAATAGCAACGTTATTTTTCATAAAAAATTATAATTACTTTTGCATTTGAATAGAATTCTTAAAGCTACTTTTTCTAATTCCGAGAATTTTTCGCAAATTAAAAAATAATAGTGACTAACTCTGCTATTCGTTATAAATTAATGTGAAATATCGCTTCTTTAGTATATTTCGAAGAGGAAATGTTTGATGTATGTTGTGTGTGCCAATGATACAAGGTACCAAAGGAACGTTTTCGATATTATTTGGATTTTCAATTTTAATGGGGTTTTTTTTTGTTGGGGGAAGGATTATACCGTTTCGATGGATTAAAGAGGTTCCCAACCTTTTCTGAATCACCGCCCCCTTTACAAGAAAAACAATTTAAACGCCCCCCCCCCCCTGTCATAATAGATATACCAAATATTAAAATATTAGTGCACATTATCTATCTATTAAGAATCAAAAAGTAGAAATTAAAAAGGTCATCAAAAGTAGAAAATTGTTTATTAAAAATTTAAAAATTAACACAAAAATAGTATTAAAAAAATAAATGAGATGGTTGAGGCTGGTGGAGTTTTATCAATTTGTTAATGTCGGTTTCCAATTTTGTCAACATCAGTCGCAAATCGCCACTCTCAATGATCTGTAGTCTGTTCCTTTTCTTAGAGAGTAAATTTGCTACTCTCTGAACCCACGCTCAACCAAATACGATGAAGGAAAATCAATTAAAAATTTCTGTACTATTTCCCACTATGCAGGGTAAAGTGCTGGTATTGATTTTTGAAGCCAGAACTCTTGGTATCCATTTCTGAATTTTACTTTTAGTTCTTCGTTATTTGTGAGTTCTACGAGTTCCTCTTCTAAATTTGATGATTCTGCTGTATCTGCATTTGCAAAAATATCTAAAACCCAGCTCAGTGTATTCATGCCTAAAATATCTTGGAATCGCTCCTTAAAATCAGCATAAAGAACGACCAAGTGTTGGCAGTAAGTTAGTAAATCTTCCTGTTTTGCAGAGACTGCTGATAGTGTGGGAAAGTGGCTGTATTCACCTTTACCTAAATTTCGTTTGAACAGAAGAAGTTTCCCCACAAAAGCAGGTGTGACGTTTTTTGTTTTAATTAAATTCAACTCATCACCTTGCAATTATAAATTTACTTCATTAAATATTTTGAACAGGTTTGTCAAATAAACGGTGCCATTTTTGGATGTAATCAGGTTTGCGCGTAGTTTTTCGTCTCTGCTTTCAAGAAAATCTAGTACTGAGTCAAATAGATTGTAAAAACGATTCAGACAAGTACCTTTTGAGAGCCAACAAACTTCTGTGTGTTGCACCAAGCGATAATAATCTTCATCATTTTCACTACAAAGTTGGCCAAACAGTCTGTTACTATACTTATTACTTATGAATTGTTTCTAATCTTATTGATTGCTCTAATGAGGTAATCAAGCGACGTATGCATGCGTTCATTCAGATTATTTACAACCAAATGCTGACGATGAATAAGACAGTGTACAGCGAGTACATTTAGTACTGCTTGTTTCAAATGCGCTATGAAACCCTTATGACGCCCCGTTATTGCTGGAGCACCATCAGTAGCAGCTGATAAAATATTACGAAAAAGAATTTCTTTCTTTTGAGAAAACTTGCTCGTTTCTCCCTTTGTATCGGTTTCCAATTTTTAGCAAATAATAACTCTTGACAATTTTTTTCTTCTTTTATGAATCGTAATTCGTAGTATGATAAGAGTAGTGCTTCGTTATTTGGTAGAGTTGATTCATCGAGTTGAATGTAAAATTTGCAAGACTTCAGGTAATCGCATAATGATATTTCAACGTCTTTAGCCACTTCATCTATTCTTCTTTGCACTGAATTATTACTCAGAAGTATTTTTCAGATGATATCTGATGGTGTCTTATGATGAAGAACAGTTTTTTTTTGCTTCTTTGACTGCCGGCAAGATTAATTCCTCGCCAATTGTGTGTGGTTTTCCCGATTTTGCGATTAACAATGAAATATTATATGAAGCTCGTAGTAAACCATCTTCTTGTTTAGAAGACGACGCAAAAAGGTTTATTTAATATGTCGTAGGATGTTTTAAATATTTCTTTTCCAGTCCTTGAAAATAGGATAATTTTTTGTTCTTTTTATCAGCATGCATTTTATTCAAATATTCTTGTAGCCTAGAAGTCTTCATGGCTTCATTTGAAAAAACTGTTTCGCAAATTAAACACATAGATTGGTTCGTAGGAGAGTGAGTAAATCCATATTTCAAATATTCAATACTGTACTGCCTGCATTTTCTCTTAGTAGCTTCTGACATGAAGTAAAAGCTTCTGACATGAAGTAAAAGCTTCTGACATGAAGTAAGCTTCTGACTTGAGTAAAAGAACATTTGCCACGGTTATAATAAAAAAGCTTTTCAACGGATTTATAGATATAATATAATAGATAATGACTTCTATCACTTATCACTCACAAATACGGATTATTTCATGTGAGGTGGCGCCATCTACTATTTTCCATAAAAACTGAAGCGTCTTATTGGAGAATTATATTCAATAACGTTAATTTCGATAGAGCACATTAAAACCTTTTATTAAACATATTAAATGTTTAAATGCTTCAAAAAATATAAATTATATCTGCAAATGAGATAAAAATGATCAGAACTGCTTCCATAATAAAATTATTAGCTAAAAGCATAATATGTTTATTTTTTTGTTAACTTTTATCTCTTATTTTTTGTCAATAATTTATTTTTAAGCATTGGCATCAGATAAAATACATCAAAAGTTTTAATTTCAGTTTCATTTCGATTGACTTTCATTTAGTCAATTCATTTAATTTCTGTATTGACTTACTGTTACTTTACTCGGCTAAGATTTTTTTTTCAGGGAGTCAGATTTAGTTCCGGAAACCCAGAAGTTGGGACAGATTGTTATGAATGCTCTTTACTAACAATTATACAATATACCATTATAAAAACCAAATTTATGCACAGTTATATGTACATAAAACATAAATTGTTTCAAGTAATGTTTATTAGTCTTCATTTGTACCATCAAATACACTTCTAATGGTTAAATTATCTATTTTACATCTAGTCATACAAAGAGCATCAGCAGGATTGTTATGAATGCTATTTACTAACAATTATACAATATAAAATTAGAATCTATTCAATAATAATAATTACTTACAGGACAAATTAACGAAAAATACAAGACAACCATCAACAGATCGAGATCCAGGTGAAAAAGCATGTATCGTCGATTCATATCGTGACCAATCAAAATGAGTCTTTGAAAGCACACGAATATTTAATTAAATGTCTTGAAATTTTAGGGTTCTTTCACAGCTAAGTAACAGAGGATTCTGTTACTTACCAAATTGCAAAGACTTGTCACCGACAATAATGAAACCGAATTAAGTATACATATTACTAATTTAATTTTTTTAATGCATATTTACGAGATATCAATAAGATGAAAATTTTAGAGATAGATAAAATATTTTTCATGAAAACAGTATTTTCAAAGTATTTTATTCACGGCCGCCCCCTTGACTGCCTTAACTCCCCCATTTGCTTTTGGGCCCGCTACCGCCCCCATGGAAGACTCCAGCGCCTACTGGGGGGGGGGGGCAGTACCGCCCCCGTTGGGAACCTCTGGATTAATAGAATACAGTTTATCTGAATTGGACGAAACAAGTAGAAACGAGAAGTGCATACTGGATGTACAACAGATATCGCAAATCTAAAATTTTCACTTTTACACTCTTCTACCAAAATTGTTTTATAAAACAGTTTAAAGGGGTATATATAATTAAAAACATAGATGTGCTTCTGAGTTCGACCGACGCTTTTGCTTGCAGCACGTCAACAACCCAGCTGAAATGACGCCGTTCTTATATACTCTCTGCGCAATTTTCTCGAATAAGCATGCAACTTTGACGATATTTTCGTCAATGTGGGGCGAAGTTGGTGATGTTTAGAAGATAATTTGAATATAATAAAAGATATGCCTGTCATATGACGGGATTAAAAATTTGCAAAATATTGCATCCTATTCGGCGTCATTTTAATCAATTTGGCAACATTTAAAAAGTCGCCAAGTGATCGATATGCCGCCAAAATTCGTCCTTAAAATTTTGCCAATCGCTACAGTCGGAGTCTTATGGTAGAAACTTATATTCTTTCCAAAATATTGAATTTTAATTAATTAGTTGTCATTTTTATTGATTTAGGGTGATTCTTATCAATTTGGCGACAATTTTATTAATTTGGTGACATTTTCATCAATTTGACGACATTTAAAATACTTGCGAAGTTGGCGATATTCCGCCAAATTCGTCGCTAAAATTTAGTCAAACATTGTAATCGTAGAAATAGGATATTCTACCAGAAAAACGACTAATGACTTCCAAATACAAAACTATTATCCAAAGAATTTTCTCTTATAGTACTGTTATGAAATGCATGCCCTTGTTTATTAATTATTTTCTTTCAAAATGTAACTTTCGGCGAATTCTAATTTGCTTTCGATTCTAAAACTTGTTCTCAAAATTTTATTCTAAATTCATAGAGCGCCATTTCTGTATTCGGCCTTTTTGGATATTTCCCGCCAGTTTTGGTAAACCTTGGCGTAGGGTTTTGTTCCCGCGCATTTGTATATGTACTTCGAATTTGCATTTCATATTCTTCAACATGGGAACTCTTTTTCTTTCGTCATGAACGCGTAATAACATTAAAGAGGCTTATGTCTGTTTTTGATAAATAGTTCAGTTGGCGATGTAATCTTAAGGCAGTAGGACGCGTTTAGCCCTGAGACTTAAAATGGAACGTTTATTATTGAAAAATTATAAGAAATATTAATTAAATGAATGAGTAAAGTATTATAGTAAGTATTAATATAGTAAATATTAAAGTATTAATAGTAAGGTGAGATGCTGTCAAATCAGGAAATTATTTGTTGTCGATAATTTTGGAATGTATGATAAATTTCTAATTTCGATTCTCAATTATGTTTAATTAAATGTTATCAAGTATACTGAAAGCTCTTACTCACTTATCGAGCATTATTGTAGTTATATGAAAATCGTAAATCCTGATGTAATTATATGGATTGAGAAATATCTTATTTAATAAAGAAGATTTAAAGAGTTCAAATATCGTCGTTCATCGCCCACGCCAACATGCCACTCATTCACCGCTTTCTTCATACGAGTTCGTTCCATTACAAGCACGGATGTTCCAACCTCAGCTAATTGGAAGTATCCGGAGTCCCGAAGTATTTCCCCGACGTAGTTGATACTTTTACCGACCTGTTCCAGTATTGACCGCCTGGATGACTTGCGCTCCTTTCCCCACTATACCTTCGTAGTTGGAAGTATGCTATCCAAAGCATATGTTGTACTGATACACACACGGCCATATCAGTACAGTACATACTTATTTGTTTCAAAATATTATATTTTCCTCAATTAATTATCATTTTCATTGATTTAGCGTCTTTTTTATCAATTTGGTGGCAGTTCTATCCATTTGGATATATTCCACCATTTGGAAATATTCCACCAAATTCGACGGCAAAATTTTGCCAAGCATTGTGTATGGAGAAATAGGTTAGTCTCATGGTAAATAAACTACTAATGGCATCAAATTACAAATCTAATACCCAGGTGCCGTTCCTCATGAATGAAATGAGCTAGAATGGTGATAATAAATCTATCGCATAATACTGCATGTGAAAAGCGAACAGATTTCACAATAGTTAATATTGTTTTTTAATTCTATGTGATTTTTTGATAAATGTATTTGAAAAATGTGCAATATCTCGAGAACGGTTCGTGCTAGCGTTTTAAAGTTTATGTCAATCGCTTTTAAATGGAGAATTACATAAGAAAGGATTATTTACTTAACTTTATTGAATATTTTAATTTTTGATGATTGTTTTAAATTTCAGTTCAAAATTTAGGAGGATTCTGAGCATTCGACTGTGTTGTTGATTGTTGAGACCCAGACCGTCCGACCTACCAGAAAGGTGTAAGGTAACTGAATGGACGGCCGGGAAGTGCCACCCAATTTAGACCGAAACCCAGTGGGGGAGGCATCCACAGGGACCGTACCCTCCTTCCCCTACCACCAACCTCTCGGAAGGACTTACGGACCCACATGTTTAACGTGATCGTACTCCGCATGAACACGGCGGCATTTGTGGTAGCGTGCAAATCTAGCGCACAAGGATACCGCACCCGAGATGGCCAACAGCACGCGGTGTTCCGAGGTGGTCACCCACCAAGTACTAACCGCGCCCGATGCTGCTTGACTTCGGTGATCTAACGAGAACCGGTGTTTTCAGCACGGTACGGCCGTTGACCCTAGCATTCGACTGTGTGAAAAAACAATAGTCTTCCAGTATTCACTGATTGTGATTTTGTACCAAATTTTGTTCTGATCAATTGATTCATTCATGAGATATCTTCTTCACAGACTCCCTGACACACATACACACACACATATATATATATATATATATTCTCTCTCTCACACACACACAGACATCATCTCAAAAACGTCTGATTCCTGTTCAGGGATGCTTGAAATTTGCTCTCCCGTCGAAAACTCGAATTTTAATTTTCGGCCCCTTTACAATACTTTCCTTATACATTACACTATGTATATAAGGAGAATAATATATTCTGCTATCGGCTGTTATAGAGAAAATGATTAGTATTTAACTCCAACAGGTTACACTTATTTAGCTATTTTTGATCTTTTTCATGGTAAAACACCATTTCAAATTAAAAAAAAATAACATAACGGCAAAATGTTGCCCACAATATTAATTTAAACATCCTAAGTCGATTATTGGAATATGGTTATTATTTCTTTACGTATTTTATGTTAAAAAAAATATTTTTCCTAACAAGATATCTAGTCTTGTGTTTTAAAATTGTATGTTTAAATGCTTTAATACTTTAGTACTGAAATTGATTAATTGAAACTAGAAAAGTTATACTTTTGTTTTTAACTGGTTGAATTCAATCATTTCTTAAAGTAAGGGAAATTTTAGTTGAAATTTTAATATCGTATAAAGGCAAAATGCAATTTTAGTCAATGGACAATTCCGGCCTCTTTTTTTATATTTTTTTATTCGATTCGAGATGTTTCAAAACGGACAAAAGTACAAAACATTTTATTCTCCGAGCTGTATTTATTAGCAGTCAAAGTTCGCCTTTCTGACTGTGGCGGGAAAATGGTCCATTTTGGCGCGCACGGAATGTGACGTCACCAAGTTCATTCGCGGCTCTCGTCTTTGAGAATTAGTGCATTAGTTTGATTACATTCCAAAAGTTCCGATAATTATAATTGTTTCTTCCGTCCCAAACTTCCGAATAGTTATAAGTATTGTATCGCTCCAATATGCCCGACTACTAGTTTTACATCATCAGATAAAATATTTATATCTGTGCCAAAAAATGTTTTCCGTGAAAAATTATATGAAGCGCAGGAAACCAGATTGTAAACAAAATTCACCACTGTCATTAAAGAGTGTCCATTACGTATGTTATGATAATAAATCAGTGACTGTATAATACACTTTTCAAAGCCATTTTATGAGAAGTTATTTCTTTATGATCAAGATTGGTATCACGTATGCATTCAATAGATAAAATTAACAACAAAACGTTTTGAAAAACGAAAGGTTTTTTATTTAACACATCCTTTAACAAGACCTTTTAAAAAATCGGAATTGCCCATTATGCTACGCTTATATTGAAAGAGATTGCAAAAATGAAAAAAAAAAAAGTTGTAAATAAAAATATATTACTGGCTTCAGAAATAAAAATGAAAAAGAAGGAAATGGGAAATAAACAAAGTTTTCCAGCAGGAAGGAAAAACGGTGATTTATTTTTAACAGGGGATTTCGATCGAGAAACAGATAAGTCTTTAAGAAACTTTAAATTAAAACAAAATAATAATTAGATGTACAAATGCTGCTGCTCACAATATTAATTTAAGAATCTAAGTGGATTATTGGATTATAGTTATTATTTCCTTATACATTTTATGTAAAAACAAATATTTTTCCACCAAATGTCTAGTCTAATGTTTTAAAATTGTACTTTACTTTCTTTTAGAAAATTTAAAAATTCTAGCTGTGGTATCAGCATCTAGTAGTCACTTTTCTTAGCTGAGCGATAGTTGCTAGTGGTCACATTTTAGCTCTGATTTATTCTCATTTTAGCTGTTTCAGCTATGAGAGCCTGTTTCTAATCCGTTATTCCGGCCCACGCAGTCCGCCTATAATAATTACTTAACTAATTCACAAGCAGTAATATTGTATTTTTAAAGAACTGACGTATTAACAATTCATTTTACTCGTATCACATGCCATTGTTCTTTGAGTAATTAGCATAATTTCACACCCTCTGGGGACCTTCCCGGCCGTCCAACTAGTTACTCTAAGTCCTCAGGACGAGTCGGACGGTCTGGGTCTTCAACACCCTCTGGGGAGGGCGCGGTAGCCCATTGGTTAGCGCGCTGGAGTTGCACTCGGTAGGACCGGGTTCGATTCCAGCCGCTGCCAAAACTGCCGCCGTGTTCACGCGGAGTACGATCACGTTAAACATGTGGGTCCGTAAGTCCTTCCGAGAGGTTGGTGGTAGGGGAAGGAGGGTACTGTCCCTGTGGATGCCTCCCCCACTGGGTTCCGGCCCAAATTGGGTGGCATTTCAGGCCGTCCAAACAGTTACCTTACACCTTTCTGGTAGGTCGGACGATCTGGGTCTCAACAACAACAACACCGGGTGCATGGCTTAGTGAAGGCACTCCACGGTTAGGTCGAAACTATCACTAATATTTACGAACTTGACGCAAAATATCTCTCAAGAAAGTTTTCATCTAACGAGCTTATGCAGTCAGTACATTAAGTTAGTTAAAATAAGGTACATAAATGTAATTTAACACTTTCTGAAGTATATAATTTTTTAAGCATATATCATAAATATATTCCAAATTCTGATAAAGTTATCTACATTTAATTAGTTCCCTTAACTTTCATGATTCACTAAACTTTCACCACATTTTTATGATACACAAAATTTGCTAGGGGTAAACAGCATTACAGTTGTTCTTGTAAATCATAGAGGAAAACATTAAAAGCTGGCCTAAAAGTTATTTCGTCTTTTATATTTAAAATCATGAATTCTTGCTCACAACTTTTCTCTAACGATTGTAAATCTGCATTATGTTAGAACATTTCGAAAGCACATCATGTGCCTTTATAGAAGAATACTAGGGAATCTGGGGCGTTTTCGACCTTAGTGGCCACATTCAATTATTATGTAACTAAAGTCCCTCAAAAGAGAATAGTTGTACTCCTAAATTTTAAACATTACTCTTCTACAAGGCAAAAGAAAAATATATATTCATTCAGTGTCTAAAGCAGATATTGCAGTATGCAATCTTAATATTTGATACATAAATAATTTTAAATTAAAATTTCTATATCAAATATTATGATTTAAATATCAATAATAGATTATAATATTTAAATATATACCATAATAATAATTATAATAGTTTAGAGGATTAGAATGTACCATAAAATTGAGTAATTGTGACTTTGCCAAAATGTGACACTCGTCCAGAGCGGGGAACAAACCCAGTTCACCTAAATAGTGTCCAGACGTACTACCTATTACAACATTTTATCGACGCAAGAAATTTTACCGTAAGCACTGAAATAAATACAATCCCTGTGCAACAACCAACTTTCGGGGACCGGGTTTTTGCCTTATAGCGTTCTTCAGTACAAAATACCCCATAACTGCGCTGAAACATAAAATATAGATATGTGTCAAAAACTTGAAACAATTGTTGGGACTAACACAGTATCTAACAGTTGACTTAAAAATCACAGAAGATGAAGCTCAGTCTGCACAAAGATGCGATAATAAAATTCGTAATCCCCGTATATAAAGTGCGTTCAAAGAAAGGAGGTCTAACATTATGGAACCTAACATACATATTTTATTGTTGCTAATGTAGTTACTGGCTATTGAAGAGTACTAAAATGTAAGAAACAAGCCTAACAATTTTTGGTCTCTAAACCGGAAGCGTGATGCCTAATTTTGAGACTCACGTCGTTATAACAGGGTTTTCTGACTGTGTTACACTTATTTGAGCCAATACATAAGGTCAGCCAGATCCAAAGCTGGAATTCGATACGCCTAAATTGCCCCCAGACGTGACATAGTGTAACATTTTATTCAGGTAGGAAATTTTCTAGACTTACATTACATTATGTCTATGCGAAAACTGTTGAAGATAAACTCTTATCCCATTCAGTCACTAGTATATTTGAGCTTGAGAACAATTTTGAATTATTAAACTTAGAGTTCAATCGAAAATAAATATGCACCCAGAAATGGTCCATGTATCAAACTTATCATTTTTCATGCCCTCTGAATTGAGCATAGATGTGCTGCTTACTACACAACTCTGGCAATATAAAAAATAACTAGAATTGTCACGCAAGAAAATGAAATTAAAAATTATTTTATTTTTCAAGTATTTTTCTATAATCTATCACAAAGTTGCAAAACAAACATTGCGTTTTGATTGAAAACGAATTTGTGATTTAATAACTTAAATTAATACAATTTCTCATCAGCAATTTGCAACTAATGTTGGGAAATAAATAATTTTACTTATGAAATTTTAGTAATTTAGAGTTTTAAAACATTTATTTCATCTAATTTTAAGTGATTTTTTAGTTGCAGAAACTATGAAAATTTACATATCACTTAAAACAAAAAATTGTACATATACACTAATCATTACTGATTATTTTGATCTATAAGTTAACTAATTGTTTGGAAAATTTTATACATTTCCTTTATCATGCTATTTTTTTAGAGATGAGAATTTAAGTCTTTAGCATATCATTAGAATATTTTAAGTACTTTTCATATAATCGATATGCATTTTAAAAATGGTTTTTTAAATCACATTATATATAACTGTCAAAGTATATAAAAAAGTTTTGGTCTAAGTACAAATTTTATGCACGTCTTCATTCTTCCAAGATATAACATGGCGAGACAAATCTTTTCCGATAATATGATTCATCTGTCCGTAAAAGTGACACCGACGCCATCGCTTGGCAGACTTTCTGACATTTTGAAACGCACTTTATATTTGTTCATACATTTCTTGTTAAATTTATGTATCTATATCATAAACTAGAAAATGTAGTCGACATTACCAGGGAGTTAAAGCAGGTTAGTTATATAAAATTACAAAACAAATAAATTGTATTCGTATAAATAACAGTGGATATTGCATGCATTCCGCGTGCTTCAGCATAAAGGGTGTTACGTAACCCGTACATCGCTAGATGGCGTAGCGACTGGCAGTATTCAATGCGCAAGCGCCGGAAACATTACAAGCTTTGAGATGTAATCATAGATGCCTGCATGTACGAGGGCCCTTCCGTCACTCTGTAAAAATGATGTAAATAAAAGTTGTTAAGTTTTCAGCTTTGAGAGTTTATACAGTCCACTTTAGAGTCACCTATAGCTCGTCTGGAGTTCGTAGGCGCAACAGTTTTATGGTCGTATCGAGCCGGAGGATAATAAGTTGAAATCGAAATGAACCTCGTGGCACTAAACCGCACACGCGGTACTTTGAAAGCAAGAGTTACGAGAGTACAAGGCTTCCTCACCAGTTACGATTCGGATCGAGAGGATGCGAAGTTTGTCTTAGATAATCAATTTACAAAGATTCGTTCCATTAAATCTTCGATAGAAGAATTAGAAACGGGATACTGCACTTTACCTGACGATGTGGAGCTTGGGGATGCGCTCGAGCAGCTACAAGAATTGGAATCCTCACTGGATATTTTAGAGGTACGTGTAAACTATTTACTTTCGAAAGTTCCTGTCAAATCGTAAGCAAAAGTAAATAAATCAAATTCTTTGATTAAGCTGCCAGAGATACCATTGCCTAATTTTGCGGGCAGTTATGAAGATTGGAGTAATTTCAAAAAGCAGTTTAATAGTTTAATTACAGCAAATGAACATTTAAATGAGCAACAAAAACTTCACTATCTTCAAGCGTCGCGTAAAGGAGAAGCGAAACACGTACAAACAACAGACGAAACGTTTGAATCACTGTTCAAAGAATTGGAGCAACGATATAAAACTAAGCGATTTATCGCAGACACTCATATAAATGCAATTTTGAATTTAGAGAAAATTACTCATGAATCAGGAAAAGAATTGCACAAGTTCGTTGATATGATATTGAATCATCTACGAGGGCTAAAGCTTCTCAACCTTGAAATGAACAAATTAACTGAGATAATGTTAATTAACGTCATCACTTCCAAGCTAGATCGCGAAACTCGTAAACAATACGAGATGTCGATAAAAACAACAGAGTTCCCAGATTGGCAAGAATTTATACATTTTTTGCAAAAAAGAAGTCAAGTGTTAGAAAACATCCAGCGTATTCCTTTTGCTACAAAATCAAAAGTTGAATTCTCTCCCAGACATAAAAGCTTAATGATAAAAACAAACATTAAATTTAACTGTCCAATATGTAAGGATAACCATCCAATTTATAAGTGCAAAGTGTTTCACGAATTATCTGTGCCAGAGAGAACTAATGAAATTAAAAGGAAACAATTATGTTATAATTGCCTTGAACCTCATAAAGTAGCCCAATGCACAAATGAGAAAAAATGTAAATTCTGTGGGAAACGTCATCATTCCTTGATTCATATAGATAATTTTGTGAAATCAGAAAGCTCAAAATCGAATCTTTCAACTTCCAGAGAGTCATTATACATTCCCAGACAAGCGAAGCTCATAGCCTCAACTGACGCCATTAAAAGTGAAACCGACGCTGGCACTTCCTTCGCGAGTAGAAATCGTTTATATTCGAGCACTGGAAAGGGATATATATTATTATCGACTGCAGTAGTTTATATTCAAGATCAAAATGGTTCATTAAGACCAATTCGCGTTCTTCTGGATGCAGGTTCGCAAATATCCTTTATTTGTTGTGAAGTAGCTGATTTATTGGGATTGAAAAAGGAAGTAATAAACGCACCCGTATCGGGGTTGAATGGCGCTATTTTGACAGTAAAAAGAAAAGTTTCTGCGTTAATCTCTAACGAAAATGGAAGATTTAAAAGAAATGTTGATTTACTCATAGTTCCAAAAGTCAGTGATTTAGTTCCTTCAAAACCTCTTGATATATCTAAGATTAGTTTCCCACGTAACTTAACTTATGCTGATGCCCATTTTCACAAACCAGGGAAAATTGACGCCTTGTTAGGAGCAGAACTGTTTTATGAGTTATTAGTGAGCAATCAGATTAAGTTAAAAAATGAATCGATAATTCTACAAAATTCAGAGATCGGGTGGATCGTGACGGGAACACTTAAAGATGTGGGGACTTTAAACAATTTTCATTGCCACTTCGCGCGAGATCCAGTGGAGATAGAGTTAAAATTTTGGGAACTTGAGTCAATAGGAATAAAATATGATCCAAAATGCAATGATGAACACAAAGCTTTAGAGATATTCAAAGATTCAGTGAGCTTCAAGAAAGGACGTTATGAAGTTTCCTTCCCCTGGAAGATAGATTGGAAACAGTTAAGTGATAACTTGAGTGTCGCAGAAAGGAGATTTAAAAATCTTAAAAACGATTACAACGTGATAAAGCTTTACTTAAGCAGTATCATGAAATTTTAGAAGAATATTTAAGTCAGGGAATCATCGAAAAAGTGCTAAATACAACTAAACCGGTTAACAAACCAGTGTTCTACCTACCGCATCAAGTAGTTTTCAGAAAGGATAGTCTTACAACCAAAACTAGAATCGTTTTTGATGCAAGTTCACATGAGCTTGTACACTTGTCTCTTAATGATTGTTTGTGGTCAGGCACGAACTTACATCCCAACATATTCAATTTACTAATTTATTTTCGGTTAAACGAAATTGCTTTTGTAGCTGACATCGAAAAGGCATTTCTACAGATTTCCCTAGCTGAAAAAGACAGAGACGCGGTTAGATTCCTGTTTACCAATGATAAATTGATTGAGAGTGACAACGTGAATATACAAATATATAGATTCAACAGAGTACTTTTTGGGGTGAATGCTAGCTCATTCTTGCTAGCCGCCACTATCAAGGAACATATCAAAAAGTTTCGCGAGAACTATCCAATTACCACCCAAATCCTTGATACTTGTTTCTACGTAGACGACCTGGTAGCAGGCGAGGACAAAATCACTAAGGCATTTGAAGTTTCTCGTGAGGCAGAAATGATCATGGATTCTGCCGGAATGTCTTTAAGAAAATGGATCAGTAATGAACCATGCCTAATGCATAAGTCGGAAGAAGAAGGATTCAACAGCCATCCCCTTCATTCATCAGACAGTTCGGGAACCAATTCGCATAAAGTCCTAGGAATGTCATGGAACCCTCAACAAGATTGCCTTACGATGGACGTAAATAATTTATTAGAATTCTTAACTCAGAAAAAGTGCACCAAGCGTTTCTTGTTACAAACTGCGGGAAGAATATTTGATCCAATCGGACTTTTGACACCATACACTATCAGTGCCTGTTTCAGGAATTGTGGTTTAGGAAAATTTCATGGGATGCTGAACTTCCAATCGATATCAAGGAAAAATGGATACACTGGTATTTAGAAATATCACAACTATCTGAGCTTCAGATCCCAAGGGTAATTCTCCATTCTTCGAACTTTTGTGAAGTTGAAGTACATAGCTTCAGTGACGCCAGCTTAAAGGCATACGGTGCAGTAGTCTACTTAAGAGTCAAGTACAAGGACCGTGTTGTGAATCTTGTTGCCTCTAAAAGTCGAGTCGCACCTCTAAAGAAAATGTCCATACCGAGAATGGAATTTCTCGGTGCTTTGCTTTCTGCACGATTGACAAGTGAAGTCAAGAAAATTATAGATAGGAAAAAACCGTCAACTACATTCTTTTGGACAGATTCCCAGATCACATTATTCTGGATCAAGGGTTCAAGCAGAAAGTGGAAATCTTTTGTTGCCAATCGTATAAACGAAATACAATCGCTAACTGACAAAAATTCCTGGTTCTATTGCTCTAGCAAGGACAATCCATCAGATCTAGTGACTAGAGGAATTAGTGCTTCTTCTCCTCTAACAAGTGCAATGTGGTGGCACGGACCTACCTTTTTAGTGCAAGCTGACTTTCCAAAAAGTGATGACGAGACAATTGTTCCTGAAGGGGAGTATTCTAGAGAACTACAGAAACTTTCAGATTGTAACAATGACTCTTTAATAACTTTAATTCATTCTAATCAGAAATCCATTTTAGATTGTATTCTTAATGCTAGCAATAATTATATAACAATTATTCGTATTTTGAGCTATGTATTTAGATTTATAAATAATTCAAGAAAGGCAGTTAAGCTGAGAGGTCATCTTACGCTTAAAGAGACAGCTGCTGCAGAGATCGTCTTGATGCAATTGATCCAACAAAGTGAGTTTGTAGAAGAGATCAAGCAGATCGAAAAGGGTAAGCCTGTCCCAGGTAACAGCAGATTAAATACTTTAAACTGTTTTTTAGATGAGAACCGTGTGTTAAGAGTAGGCGGTCGATTGTCGCATTCAAATATAAGTGTCAATTCCAAATTCCCCATAATTTTACCAAGCAAAATCCCATTTACCTTAATTATTTTGAAATATTTTCATTCAAAGTACTTACATGTTGGTCCACAATCACTTTTGTATCATGTTCGACAAAAATTCTAGCCAATTAATGGAAAAAATCTTTGTAGAAAAGTAATACATGAATGTGTAATTTGTTTCAAGAACAAACCTGTTTTAGCTAATCAAATTATGGGCAATCTGCCAAGAGAACGTGTCGTACCTACTTACCCCTTCAACGTTACTGTGATCGATTTCTGTGGTCCATTTTACCTAAAATTCAAGAACCAAAGAAAGGGTGTGCTCAACAAAGTTTATGTTTCCATATTTATTTGTCTGTGCACAAGAGCTATACACCTGGACTTTGTTACGGATCTAACTTCAAATTCCTTCATTGCTAGTTTAAAAAGGTTCTTTGGTAGAAGAGGCAAATGTGCTAAAATAATTACGGACAATGCAAAAAATTTTGTAGGGGCTAGTACAGAATTAAAAAGATTATATCAACTGGTAAAATCACCAGATGAAACTTTGGCAAATTACTTCACTGATGAAGGTATAGACTGGAATTTTATTCCCCCAAAATCCCCGAATTTCGGTGGTCTCTGGGAGGCCGGAGTAAAGAGTTTTAAATTTCACTTAAAGCGCGTAATCAGTAACGCAAATTTCACCCTTGAAGAATTTCTAACAGTAATTTCAGAAATAGAAGGTGTACTGAATTCAAGACCTCTTACATCCATATCTTCGGAATTTGACAATTTCGAAATCTTGACACCAGGTCATTTTTAATAGGTAGACAGACCTATTACGGCTATTGCTGAACCTCAACTTATTGAGATTAACGAAAATAGACTTTCAAAATGGCAAAGAGTAACTAAGTTTACGCAAAGAATTTGGAAGGTATGGATACGCGATTATCTAAATAATTTACAAGAGCGTAATAAATGGAAGTTTAGTAAAGACAATGTAAAAGAAGGTACACTAGTATTAATTAAAGAGGAGAATATACCGAGCACAAAATGGATGACGGGTAGAATTACTCAGGTTTTGCATGGTGCAGACGAAAAAGTAAGAATAGTGAATTTGCGCCTGCCTAACGGTAGAATTTTGAAAAGAAGTGTAAGAAATGTTTGTATTATTCTTGTTGAGTGATTATTTATTGCATATTCATATAAATTGTAGTGTATTATGAAATTCGTGTGTGCATTATATTGAAATTATGTAATTTCAATCGGCGGGGAGTGTTATGTAACCCGAACATCGCTAGATGGCCTAGCTACTGACAGTATTCAATGCGCAAGCGCTGGAAACATTACAAGCTTTGAGATGTAATCATAGATGCCTGCATGTACGACGGCCCTTCCGTCACTCTGTAAAAATGATGTAAATAAAAGTTGTTAAGTTTTCAGCTTTGAGAGTTTATACAGTCCACTTTAGAGTCACCTATAGCTCGCCTGGAGTTCGTAGGCGCAACAGAGGGCGTGATACAACCCCCTCCCACACAGACACAAGTTACAAAATCGTCAGCCGTCACTTGCGGATTCTGTATGTTCTACATTAAAGCTTACCGACAGATACAATTTTAATTAAAATTTCAACAATCTGAGTACAATTAGACCAGTTTATATATTGTTCGTATCTTTCGCAAACAGCATAACATTTATATTTCCAATAAATAAGCGCCCGCTACATAAATTATACAGATGTCGACAATAGTTCTCAGTTTCAAAATCGTCTGTTTTGAAATCATTCTCGCTGCACAGGCAGATGAAATTACTTGAAATCGCATAAAAAGTTTCTTTAAATCCATAGATGATTGCTATCTCAGCTAATTTTCATCTAATTTCAATCAAATTTTAACCCAATACCCATAATTGTAATATAATAGCAAATTTAAAAAAAATAAATAAAATGACATCTTTGAATTCACAAATTTAGGAAACCAAAAGATATAAATGCACTTGGTGAGATTAGCACCAAGTGAATTTTCCTCCAGATAATTTGCTCCTTTTCAGTATTTCGTCCAGACTGCCAAAATTTTCTAGATCGTCTGTAAATGTGCGTCAGCGAAGAGGAAATAAATTAAATTTGACAAAATGGAGTAAGAGCGGAATTTTAGGCTCTAAAAATTTATAATTACAAAACTAATTCGAACTTGAAAAAATAACACCCAGGATCATCTTCCAGGGTCCTGAAGTACTTATGTACTAAATTTCATGGCCGTACATCACTTAAATTTCCCGCCACTACACACACACATACACACAGAGAGAGAGAAAAAGAGAAACTTAATCTTTTATAATGTAAGACAAAGGAAACAGTTTTCTTCTTGGATAAGAATAGCAGAAATATACAGTATTTATAAACACTTATAAACATATTTTTTCACAACAATTTTCAAAGAATTAATTTAATTCCAAAATCGTCAAATAGAAATGTTTAATGGAATTTATTACATGTTTTAGGACCTTCCAATATTCTAATCTCTGCATGGAATCAGATCATTAAACTGCAGTTGGTCAGTCGACGCTTTCAACCACTGAGCTACTGAGATGTTGTTGTTGAAACCCAGACCGTCCGACCTACCAGAAAGGTGTAAGATAACTGTTTGGACGGTCGGGAAGTGCCACCCAATTTAGACCGGAACCCAGTGGGGGAGACATCCACAGGGACCGTACCCTCCTTCCCCTACCACCAACTTCTCGGAAGGACTTTCGGACCCACATGTTTTACGTGATCGTACTCCGCATGAACACGGCGGCAGTTTTGGCAGTGGCTGGAATCGAACCCGGGCCTACCGAGTGCAACTCCAGCGCGCTAACCAATGGGCTACCGCGCCCCCAGCTACTGAGATGTGTATCTTCTTTTTGAAGTGGAGCTTGCATTCTCCCCTTCCAGATTTCATATTAAAATGCACATTATGGTTTGAACAACTTTTTAGGATAACATTTTGCTCACCCTAAATATTCTTGAACGTTGCATATAGTATATTAAGTTGCGTATAGTATATTACGTTATAGTATTCTACGTTGCATATAGTATACGGTTCTTTGACAAATACAATTTTTCTGTTACTATCGGTTTCACCCAGATCGCCTCAGAAACTATTTTGTTATAATAATTTAGATACTTCCTTGGTAACAACGTTGGAGGTTTGACTGTTCTAAAACTGATTTAAACTGCCCAGATCCACAATTTTGATATTTGATATAATATCGACAGTAATATCGATTCGATTTGATATGATTTTATAATAAAGAACCGAATCTTAGATGTATAATTAATCAGGTAAATATTTAATCAGTGATCATGAAAATTAGTATTCGTAGTTAATTTATGTTTTAAATTGTTTATAAGAATCAACAGTAAGGCATATAACTGTTAGCTGCATTAATTGCTAGTAATTGCGAAACGCTCCGTTTATAGGAATCAATAACGACACATAAATGTTTGTCGCATTACTAGTTACATTTTAATTGAAATTATTCATGACATCATAGTGGAGAAATGCTCCAAAATCATCAAGAAACAAAAAAGATCGATCATGCATAAAACATTGATTATGAAACACTTTCTAATTGAAATGCAGTTTCATTTAAGCATCTCTAAAATGCGATACATTCAGCTCTGATATGTTTTAAATTATCACAGTACTACAAGAATTTATTATAATAGAACACTTGAAATTTCATCGAAAAAAATGAACTTTATTCAAATGACGCCATCGAGATATAAATCGTCTTGCTCGCTATGTAAAAGCAATGAAAGTTTCATTCATATCACTTTTATTCCAGACTCCAGAGCTAAATAATGTTGCATGAAAAAATTCTTATACAACTAATCTTATAATCGCTCGTTTACATTCTGCATTCATTAAAATTAGGCTTCGTAGTAGAAGTAATAAAAGTTTGATGATAGTTTAAATTGAAAAATATTATAATTGCATGGGCACAGAATATACATGCGCAGAAAATATGCAAAAATAAAGCGGTTTTAGGACAAATGCAACACTACATATCAATTTAAAAGAACTTCACGAATTAACACTAGGGAAAAAGTCTCGTCAACCTTTCTCTTCATATAATGGTCACGTGATCTCTTCATATCTCTTCATGTCATTATTATTTTAATTTTATATAAAAACTACTGAACATATTTGCTGAAATTTTTTTATATATTTTATGGAATAATTTAAATATTTCCTAAAATTTTCGAAACAATTTATGTATTTTAAATTCACTTTAAAAATGTTTGAAAAATTAGGTCCCATAGTGTTCAATGTATTGCACTTTTTCAACCCGGGTTCAATCCAAAACTAATTGGGTGGTATAATTCATTCACATTCCCATATGTCCCACAGACCGTCTCAACAACATATTAAAATTTCGTTTTGATAAAGTCATTTTTACGGCAGTTATCGTGCGAACGTACAGACAGGCGGGCAGAGTTGTTGTTGTTGAAACCCAGACCGTCCGACCTACCAGAAAGGTGTAAGGTAACAGTTTGGACGGTCGGGAAGTGCCACCCAATTTAGACCGGAACCCAGTGGGGGAGGCATCGACAGGGACCGTACCCTCCTTCCCCTACCACCAACCTCTCGGAAGGACTTTCGGACCCACGTGTTGTTGTTGTTGTTGAAACCCAGACCGTCCGACCTACCAGAAAGGTGTAAGGTAACTGTTTGGACGGTCGGGAAGTGCCACACAATTTGGACCGGAACCCAGTGGAGGAGGCATCCACAGGGACCGTACCCTCCTTCCTCTACCACCAACCTCTCGGAAGGACTTTCGGACCCACATGTTTAACGAGATCGTACTCCGCATGAACACGGCGGCAGTTTTGGCAGTGGCTGGAATCGAACCCGGGCCTACCGAGTGCAACTCCAGCGCGCTAACCAATGGGCTACCGCGCCCCAGGCGGGCAGAGTGAACAAAGTCATAAACACTTTTCAACTACGTTGAAAAGTGTTAAAAAGAATCTTAATTTACACTAAAAAACCACAATCTTACAAAAAAGTTTTCAAAAGAATCTAGGGACTATCCACAATATAAAGCTTTTGTGGTACTTTGTGTACTAGTTTTTGGTACAAACCACTAGTTATTTGATATATGGATAGTAAGTAATTATACGATTTTAGGTTTATTCTACTGTCGTCGCAAAAGTGTCAATATAGAAATTTATTTTCATTTCTTTTATGCTAATACGGTTTTAATGCCAATACAGTTTTTAAAGTGTTTAAATATAATTTTTGTTATGATTTAAAACAATTTTCCAATTGGAAATGTGCGTTCAACACTACCGGTTCAAACGTTGCTGTCCGAAACAGTATATTTAAAACACCGTATATAAACTTATTTAAGGCAGACATTTGAACAGAACATGAAACAAAAAATATATTTTACTCTCTGAATTATCTTCCTTTTCCTCTCGAGTAGAATTTTGAGTTGTTTTGATTCAGAAACGATATTTTACGAACAGAATTTGAAACGACATAATGCAAACAACAAATGAAACATAAAACTTTACTTCTCTATTTCGCCTAACATTTTGATTTACTTTGATTCAGAAACAATATTTTATGCTACTGTACTACATAAACTCCAACGCATGGTTTATTTGAAACAAAATATATAGCAACTAGTTTCCAATTATCTGATATATTACGATAGAAAAACTCAAGTGCGTAGGTGGAGTAGTGTACTTAAATTCAAGCGACATTCGAACTAAAACATTTTTAACAAATCGTTATAAAATGATTATGGTAATTTGTCCTATTGAATCTGCCATGTATGAATAACCCCAAATAGTATGTTACAAACATTCGCTGCCCATTAAGAACGCAGTTACAAATAAAAATAATATATAAATTCAAATATAGTATATATTAATAATTTTCTGTAATGCTTATATGTTTTTTATAATAGTCTGTTGATGCTGATATGTGTTGTAGTTTATCTTGTTCGTTGTTTTATGAAACGATTGTTGAGTTTTACAAAAATACGGACCCATTTTGATTTCTTCAGTTCTTCTGTCGACTTCAAAAAACCCATCACAGAACATCGGACCCCGTCAGCATCGAGTTCGAATCAAGAATCAAGGAATTTCCTGATTTTGCTGATTATCGGGATGGGGTGATGCCGATGATAACGCTCCCATCTACAAAATGGGATGTGATAATGTTGATGTGATGTTGTTGATATTCTTATTGATAAATGATCTGATTGCAGGTCCCAAGGGGACATTAAAGTTCAAAAAACAAATTATATCAGTGTAAAAATTAATGGATCAGTATCATCAGCGTGCAAGCCACCAAGAACATCGAGCGAACGTCATCTCCGTTTATAAGAAAGTAATACACAGACAAAGCTTTTGTAAAGGGTGTCAAGAGCAACAGTGGGTACAAAATGTGCACATCATATCCATATAACATGCACTGAACTGACTCATAATTGGATGGCTGTATGTTTGGGTGACATTTCAAAATTATTAAGAATTCCTGCTATATGTGTAGGTGGCACCATGGTTTCAACGTCATTCAATCCGTTTTAGTTTAGAGAATAAAGAGAAAATCTTAAATTTCTAAAATTCAAATTAGGGTTGACGGAGCGAAGAGATAACCAAAACATTCAAAGGCACTTTCCAAAATGATCGAGCGCTTCCACTCCAGTAAAAATCTCGGTGTTGGTCTTTTTCGATATATCTTAACTTATAGGTGAATGGAAAAGGCCCCCACCCCTTAATTGGGTAGCATATATTCGTAAACCCCACTTATATGCATAGAATATTGTGAAACAAAAGCGAACCCTATAGAATTAATGTTAAACATGCCCGCTTTATAGCATAGCAATCCCCGGATAATTGCATAAAAGTTGTGTCAGAGCGGGATTCCAACGGCATCAAATGTCTCAACGGTTTCCCGCCGGACACGGCTGACCGAGAAAGTCTCACTTATCACACCCAGGTCCGAAACACACCTCCCGTCAGTGGGTGAAACCCAACTGATGACCTGCGAAACAACCCAAACAAATTCCAAAATAAGCAGAGAAATACCTTTACCTTGAAGGTCTCACCAGCAGCTGAAAACACTTTAAATAACTTCAATCACAATAAACTCCTAAATAAATACTCAAATTTAAGTTAAATTTCTATTTATTAAAACTGAAATTAAATATGGAGTCACCAATACAAACATTTGAATCTCTCTCAGCTTTCCCACCACTGGACCACACTTCACTAAATATCATCGGCTCTTAGCCGGAATTAAACATTCATTTCTATATATCCTTAAGCAACAGTATAACATATAAATATCACATATTCTATTATTAATTTAATATGGTATGGTCAAAAGAGAGGCAGCACACTCGAGGAAAGTTTGAAGGTATTTAGATATTAACTGTTTCAATTCTAAGTTAATGATACTTTAGAGGATCAATTTAATTTAATAATTAGCTTAGATGATCTTGAGACGTCTTGAGAACCAGTCCGATGCCATGAGGACAGACGAAGGCACCCCTGCCTCCATTTACCGAAAAGGACGCTTACCTACATATCTGGAAGGACACAAGAATTTTCATTGTCGGGCATCCATCAAACGAACCCTAGGGGATAATCTTTCCTAGACCAAGGTAAGGCGGCAAGCTCGCAGCAGGCAGAATACAAGCAGCGGCCCGCACAGGGCCCAGGCTTCATCAAGGACTCTGACAGGAAACGGTCTACAGGCATCCGGAACAGGAGGTTCCCAGACGCTCAACGACGGCAAGCATGGACGTCGAGGCTCGGCATCAGCATGATCCGGTCAAGCAGTGACGACGGTAGCGGCAGTGGTGGCTCTCCCAAACCCACGACTACGGTAACCCAACATTAGGATTGGACTCCGAGCCGAACGTGAGTTCGAAGGTAAAAAGAGCCCAGAATCACAATTCGCACCACTTTTAAGCACTCCGGGCAAATTTTGGTGCCCGGCCAATTGAAAATCACGGAATGTTCATAACTTTACCTTTCCACCAATACAAAATTACTTTCATTCAAAAATCATCCATGGTCCAGCCCATCCAACGACAATTCAGCAACGCAGGTACATCTGCACCGAGAAATCTTGCACAACGTCGCGTCACCCAAAAGCAGAACAAAAGGAACGAAGACATCTGTCTCCGCCAGCAAACACGTGCGACCTTGAACTAACGGTCGCTATTCCTCGAGTGTGTGAAAGAATATTATTCTAAGAAAGGAAAATGCCACAATTTCTGCACAGAATTAAATACATTTAAAGATGATAAAATATATATACATATGACATAAGGGTTCCGGGTCACAATTTAAAAAATCTGATGTGGGCAACATGACCTTCCTTATATAATGTAATGAATTTATTACTTTTACAGTACAAAAAAATCTGATGTGGGCAACACATGACTTTCCTTATATAATGTACTGAATTTACTACTTTTACAGTAAAAAAATAGGTTTTTCTCATAGTAAATATTTATATTCTTTCCAAGATATTGAATTTTCGAGTATTAGTCGTCATTTTCATTGATTTAGCGTCATTTTCATTCATTTGGAGAGATTTTCGTTAATTTGGCAACATTTCAAAAAGTCGCCAAGTTGGCGACAAACCGCCAAATTCGTCGCCAAAATCTCGCCAAGAATTATGGACGAAGAAATAAGTTATTCTTACAACAGACAAATGACTATTGGCGTTCAAATACAAACGTATTACTCAAAGTATCTTTTTTCATGAATGGAACGAGCTAGATCCACGAGAATGATGTCACCCAATTTATCGTATGGTATTACATATGAAAAGTGAACATGTTTCTCAATAGGAAATATTTTTTTTTTATTTTATGACTTTTTGATAATTTTTTTAAAAAATGTGCAATATCTCGAGAACGGTTCATATTAGCGTTCTAAAATTTATGCCAATCGTTTTCTAATGAAAAATTACATAAGAAATGTCTATTTGCGTAACTTTTTTAGTGGTTTTGATTTTTTGACGATTTTTTTAAAATTCCATTCGAAAATTTAGGGGGGTTCTGAACATTCGATTGCGTATAAAAACAATAGGCTTCCAGTGTTTGCGGATTGTGATTTTTGTACCAAATTTGGTTCGAAGCGGTCCATTCGTTCGTCAGTTATCGTCTCTACAGACTCACTGACACACACACACACACACACACACACATACTTTCACACACACACACACACACACACACACACACATACACACACACAGACATCACTTCAAAAATGTTTGATTCGTGATCAGGGATGCTTGAAACGTGCTCTCCCGTCGAAAACTCGAATTCGAATTTTCGACCCCGTCACAATACTTTCCTTATACATTATGTATATAAGGAAAGTAAAAATAGGTTTTCTTATAGTAGATACTTATATTCTTTCCAAGATATAGAATTTTCGTCAATTAGTCGTCCTTTTCATTGATTTAGTGTCATTTTTATCCATTTGGCGAGATTTTCATTAATTTGGCAACATTTCAAAAAGTCGCCAAGTTGGCGACATTCCGCCAAAATCTCGCCAAGCGTTTTGGATGAAGAAATAAGCTATTATTACAGCAGATAAATGACTATTGCCGATCAAATACAATAGTATTACTCAAAGTATATTTTTTCATGAATGGAACGAGCTAGATCCACGAGAATGATGTCACCTAATTTATCGCATGGTATTACATATGAAAAGTTAATATGTTTCTCAATAGAAACATTTTTTTTTTATTTTAAATGACTTTTTGATAATTTTTTCAAAAATATGCAATATCTCGAGAACGGTTCATGTTAGCGTTCTAAAATTTATGTCAATCGTTTTCTAATGAAAAATTACATAAGAAATGTCTATTTGCGTAACTCTATTAGCGGTTTTGATTTTTTGACGATTTTTTCAAAATTTCACTCAAAAATTTTAAGGGGGGGGGTTC
Organism: Amaurobius ferox; assembly: GCA_951213105.1. NCBI lineage: Eukaryota > Metazoa > Arthropoda > Arachnida > Araneae > Amaurobiidae > Amaurobius > Amaurobius ferox. Next base: position 123,600,465 of record OX578137.1, read on the forward strand.
TGAACATTCGATTGCGTATAAAAACAATAGGCTTCCTGTGTTTACGGATTGTGATTTTTGTACCCAATTTCGTTCGAATCGGTCCATTCGTTCGTCAGTTATCGTCTCCACAGACTCACTGACACACACACACACACACACACACACACTTACTTTCACACACACACACCGACATCACTTCAAAAATGTTTGATTCGTGATCAGGGTTGCTTGAAACGTGCTCTCCCGTCGAAAACTCGAATTCGAATTTTCGACCCCGTCACAATGCTTTCCTTATACATTATGTATATAAGGAAAGTAATAAATATTAATATAGAAGTTTAAGAAATAATGTAATTTTATAATTTGTACGCAAGTGACGAATTCCGTCACGACAGCTGATACACTAATCAGGTAAATTTAAGTACTGGAAAATATAGGAGAAAAAGCGATAAATTGCCAAACTTGGCAACCTCCGGTGTTTCCCTGTGTAGTTTAAAAGGCATATACGCAATAAATAGAAAGTATTATGTATATAGTAGTAATAAATTAGTACTATTTATTACGTAAATTGTTATAATTATGTTATGTTCATTATCTTTATATTATCAAGAGCTGTATTAATAATATTAATATGTGTACCCGCCTTATCGCATGCAAGAGTGCAGCCAAGTCTATGCAGTTTAGTGGAAATAATTAACTGTATTTTGAAAAAGAGAACGAATTAGGGACGACGATTACAATGCAAAGTATTAACAAAAAAATTCAAAAACCACTAATTTTCACTAATTTTCGAGCACTTTGACTCCAGCTTAAATCTTGGGTTTGGTTCCATTCGATTCGTCTCAGTTTTCAAATCAAAGTAAAAATGTAATATTACGAAAATTCAAATTACGGCTAACGACGCGATGGAATATTTAAAAAAATATCTAAATTATTTAGTACTTTTTATCTAGCTAGAACCTTGGTTTTGGTCTCATCCGATCCGTCTCAGCTTCCGAATCAACTAAAAAATAGAAATCTTCAAAAAAGCGTGTTATGTGTATTTACGATACAAATTGATTTTCAAAGAACTTTACACCACTTTGCCTCTAGGGAGCGGTAGGTCAGTGGTTAACGCGCGGAAATTGCACTCGGTAGACCCGGGTTCGATTCCCGCCACTGCCAAAACTACCGCCGTGTTCAAGCGGAGTACGATCACGTTCAATATGTGGGACCATAAGACCTTCCGAGAGGTTGGTGGCAGGGGAAAGAGGGTACGGTCCCTGTGGTTGCCTCCCCCACTGGGTTCCTGTCTAAATTGGGAGGCATTTCCCGGCCATACAAACAGTTACCTTACACCTTTCTGGTAGGTCGGACGGTCTGGATCTCAACAACAGCCACTTTGCCTCTTAAAAATAATAAATACACAATTTGATAGCATTCCGCTGCCGACACTAAGAATTTCTTAAGAATTGTAAAAGAAATCGATTTATAAATATAACGTGATATGATTTTTCTCGTTGTTGAAAACGTTTCACAGTAATTGAATAATTCTGTCTCGTGGAAATGATATTCATGAGCCAGAAATAATAAAAACGCGATTTGATATTCATTCTCTGTCAATCGGAAAATATTCCACAATTGAAACATTTTGTCGTGCCAGGGAAAGATAATCAATATATTTTCAAATTTAACACGTTAGGAAAATTATAAAATGTGCGTAAATCAGCCTAAACCTGAGAGGGTTTTGAATATTTAGAAAATTTTTCAGTAGTCTTTAGGTGTGACATTTAACGACCGTTAGCTACTTCGGACTCGCAAAGCGCGGGTAGAAATATCTAGAATTTAATACTGATAAAATGGATAAATAATTCAAGCGAAAAGACTTTGTGCACAAATAACAGAAATTACCAAACTAATGTAATTTAATACTAATGTAAGATAATTACGATAAAAAAAACTGTTATAATCTCTAGTATAAAGCTATGTTATTGCTGAGAATACTGTCAATGTTGCTTAAACCAATGATGTAATGAACAATTACTTTTTAACAATTTACAACATAGTTGAAAAGTGTTTATGACTTTGTTCATTCTGTCTGTCTGTCTGTCTGTTTGTCCGTTAGCACGATAAATGCCGTAAAAATGACTTTATCAAAATGAAATTTTAGTATATTTTTCAGACGGTCTGTGGAACCTATGGGAATATAAATGAATAATATCACCCAATTAATTTTGGATTGAACCCGGGTTGAAGAAATGAATTACATTGAACCCTATCGGACCTAATTATTTTTTAAGCGAATTTAAAATTTACAGATTGCTTCGAAATGTTTAGGAAATATTCAAATTATCCCATAAAATATATAGAAAAAATTCCAGTAAAATATGTTAGGTCGTTTTTTAAATAAAAATTATTTAATATAAGGAGTGAAACAAATTCAATTAAATTCTAATTTTTGCTATATCCTCCAGCATGAAAAATGAGATATATTATATAATAAATATCTTTCCAAGAGTTTCATTGTATTATGTATTAGAGAGGTTTCACATTTTAAAATAAATATGGTAGATAACAATTTTTCAAATTTTTAAATAAAATAAGTTATTATAGTATTGTGATGAATGAAGCGATAGGAAACATGTTTATGAATGAAATGCTGCTTTTATATAGAGACGATTTATATTTCGATTACATCATTTGAATAAAGCTCATTTGTTATCGATGAAGCTTTCAAATATAATAAATTATTGTAGTATTATGATAATTTTAAAAATATTACCGAGGAATGTATCGCATTTTGGAGATGTTTAAACCAGACAATGTATATTTCAATGCCGTCATTTGAATGAAGTTCGTTTTCTTCGATGAAGTTTTCAAATATCAATTAATGTAGTATTGTGATAATTTTAAAAATATTACCGAGGAGCGATGTTTATATAAAACTGCATTGAGGTTGGAAAGTGTTTCATAATCAATGCTTTATGCATGATTGATCTTTCTTGTTTTAAATAATGTAAATAATATATTATGTATTCCGAAGATATCTCCAGTCATAGTTTACAAAAGCACCACTTAATTTCTAATTTAGATCTTATATTTCAGGAAACTCTAATTCTACGTAACAAGAATCTCCAAGTCAAACTCATAATTAACTGCATTCATTAGCTCCCAAATAACCTATTTCGCAAGGAAATTAATTGATAAGTACAAGTCTTATATTACTATTATTAAAGTAACGAAATAGTAATCTTATATATTTTACTACCTGACTTTGATCAGGATTAAAATTTTAATCCAACGTAATATTATATCTTATATAGATATTTCATTACATGTTCTTAATGCAGATTTATTTATTTGTTTATGTACTTATATGAATACAAATTTAATTTGAAACAAAAAAAGTAAATAACGTTGTTGTAGTTATTGTTTTTTAAGAACAGAATTTTATTATTATTTGCATGCAATTTAAATGCCTGAAAAATATAACGACATACAAAATTTGGACTTTCTAGCTTCTTCTATTCGCGATATTCTCGAAAACCGAGTACATTCCTATGGTTGGCCAAGAATGGGCTAATCCGATTTGGTTGTAATAATAATAATAATAATAGAGTCCAATTACAACGCCAGTATTATTATCACATGTTAAAAATTTTCTCTTTTATATAGATAACTAAAGGGCTGCGTACTTCAATCCCCGTAACTAATCTCCGAAGTAAAGTTACTAAAATTTTGTAAAACGGGATTTTACATTTACTTAATAATTCTAATGTTTTAATGCATCCCGACCCATAGGTTATAAAATTTACATAAGCTACAAGCCTATCGTTATTTTAATATAACTATATGTCTTTTAAAACAAAACATGTCTATATTTCGTTATAGTGTTTGAATTTATCTAAAAATTTGAATGTTCTTGTTCAGTTTAGTCCTGGAGAAAAATAAAGTTGAAGAATGTATTTTTCTCAATTAATTCCTCAAAGTATCCATCATAGTACCGAAATTAATATCAACCTCATTCAGAAATATTGAATTATATACGTTCAGTAGATAAGTTGAGCGTTACGGCACCCCTAGAAATGTAAATATTTGAAAACAACAAATATATTTCACCGTTTTCAATAAATGCCTTACCATTTTACCCCAAATTAAAAAAAAAAATCTTGTTTTGCAGCATATATTTAGTGCTTTTATGACGAAAAAATTTCTCAGCCACCCCTAAAATGAAAATATTTGAAAACTATGATTTTGCCATTATCTACGTAGGACGATCTCCTACATGTAAGGTTAGTTACAAATATCTATGTCGCTTAGACGCAAACATTTGACACTTACTCGAAAAACGAATATTTTGATCTGCTACGCACAGCGCCACATAACCTCCCGGCCACTCAAATACCTGCTGTAAGCTTTAGGGCCAGCCGAGTGATCTGGGCCTTCAACACAGCGCCATTTAGGGCGCGGTAGCCCAGTGGTTAGCGCGCGGGACTTGCACTCGGAAGGCCCGAGTTCGATTCTCGCGGCTGCCAAAACTGCCGTAGTCTTCACGCGGAGTACGATCACGTTAAACATGTGGGTACGTACGTCCTTCCGAGAGGTTGGTGGTAGAGTAAGGAGGGTACGGTCCATGTGGACGCCTCCCCCACTGGGTTCCGATCTAAATTGGGTGGCACTTCCCGACCATCCAAACAATTATCTTACACCTTTCTGGTAGGTCGGACGGTCTGGGTCTCAGCAACAACAACAACACAGCGCCACATACCGGCCACTCAAACAGCTGCTGTAAGCCCTAGGGCCACTCGAGTGGCCTGTATTTTCGAAACAGCGCCTCATCAACACAGTTGTCTAAACAGCTACTCGAATCCTCGGATAAATCAGGCGGGCTGGGAATTCAACTTCAACACAGAATCACATTAAGGATAGTGCGAACGATAGATGCTTCACACTTGGCGCCGTGGCGCTTCCATCTATAAGACATATGGGAAAAGAGGCGTAGTCAACATTATTTCATAACATGCGCCAAATGGGACTACTACGGCACTGGTGGCGACACACATAATTGATGTCTTATTGTAAAATGCATTTTGAATTAATTTCAGATTTCGATAAATTTACTTCACAGCACTCCTTTAAATAAATAGATAGGAAAATAAGAACAAATATTCTAAACATTGTTCGACAGAAACTTCTCATGTAATTTACCCCTCATTCCCAAACTTAGCCAAACTCTTAACTTTTAATTAAAAGTAAGCTGCTGTTGCTATGTCTCTCCAAAACTAAACATATTCCCAAAGCATGTTCTTATTTTTCTTATTACTTAAATATATGCCAAGATTCAATACCGATATGACGTCATGAAACTCAATGTTCCCTCCGGAAGGGATTAACATTTCATTTTGCAAGTCATGGAATTAAAAGGGTAACGCCTCAGTTTTGTTTCGAAACTTTACTGCTTACAACGATATTTTCAATGGGTTCTACACAGCGGGATAAAAGGCGGAATAATCAAAATATTGGTGCAACTTTGTAAATTTTTTATGACATTTCCAAGTCTTAAATAGCTTCAAGAACTTATATCTACATATTTTATTCATTTCATTCTTTTATTTATGCATTCAATTACTGCAAGATAATTAGAAAAGAAAAGTTTTAATTATACACTCTTATCATAATATTCATGACAATAACATTTCTGTTTTGCAAGTTTATGAATAAGTAACCAGAACATAAATATTAATTTCCAAGATAATTTACATTACTTCTTTTGTAAATTAAATATAGCAGTTACAAAATAAAAATTTCAAATTTTATTGCACTAGGTCGTTTTTAAATAGTTTTATTTGAAAACATACTTGTAAAGCTAACATAAATATTAAACGTCAACAGCGATCCACCGCACGTGGCGCTGTTGTGACTGATAACATTTCAGAATCTGAGATGCTGACACTATGTGGAAAATAAAGGATATACTCTAAACACAAGTAATGACAAATGCAAATGATCATCTAACGTGCTGGTGTGATGAATTAACGTGCTGGTGTGATGAACCTCTCTCGTTGTGTATGAACACCTTTAAGGGGAGCGTCAGTAAATTTTATGCCCTATCCGCGCTTTGTTAACTTTTAGCGGCACACATATTTCGCCGAAATTCTGCTCAAACAGTTGCCAAATATTTTCTTATAGATAAAATGCTATGCTTAGATTATATTAAAACTAAATTTAATACCCAATGAAACATAGAATATATGTTTTATTTTAATTTAAAATATTTTTGGTGCTGCCATCTGTTGTCGTAATTTAATTCATACCGACTATTTTTATTTTTTAATGAACATTTTTAAATGTCTATTCCTTCTAATACGCTATTAAATACAACAACAGATCATATATAATGCCATAATCACGGAAACGTAATTGAACTTGTACTTGAAGACAAAGGAACTTGAAGACAAAACTGCAGTCCTCAGTGATGTACATTCAGATCCCTTATCAAATTTATAGAATGATAAATTACCTTTCCGTGATTGTGGCATTATTATATATGATCTGTTGTTGTATTTAACACTGTATTAGAAGGAATAGATATTTAAAAATGTTCATTAAAAAATAAAAATAATCGGTATAAATTAAATTACGACAGCAGATGGCAGCACCAAAAATATTTTGGATTAAAATAAAAAATATATTCTATGTTTTTTGGGGCATTAAATATAGTTTTAATATAATCTAAGCATTGAATTTTATCTTTCAGAAAATATTTCCAAACAGTTTGAGCGGAATTTCGGCGAAATATGTGTGCCGCGAAAGTTAACAAAGCGCGGATAGAGCAGATGATTTACTGACGTTCACCCTTAAAGGAGCACCTAGCCTCTGTGGGCTGTATCTCCTGTCCTGGAGGATCTGTGCATGACTTACAATACATTGTGCTCCCTAAGGAAGTATATTATGAAGGCGCGGTCAAATAGCAGCAAAGTGCTGAGAGAGCTTTACGTTCCAGGTAGGTCGTTTTCTATTGGCCCTCCGCCGGGGATAGATATCCATTCATGTTTCTTTATCATTCTTAATTTTAATTGGTTGTTTCCAAAATCTCTATGTTTATAGTTGAATTCAAGTATTGGGAATTAGTTAGAACATAACAATACACTTTTTATTATTATTATTTTTTTTTTGTAATGATGATGCGATGAGGAATTATTTAAGTAAGTATAGTTGTCGCCCTTGGTCGTCTTTTAAAATTCCACTGGTGGGGGTCGTACATTTTTAGCTTCAGCAGCTCTTGGTTGGGAATTAAGGGAATGTTCTTGTAGAAATATATTGCTAATATTTTGATTTCATCTTCAATGGGTCTAACTCCGAAGTTCCGGTGAATGCCATCATTCCTAAGGTATCTGGGGGCTTTTCTAATAGATCTGAGTAATGAATTTTGGATTGTTTGGAGTTTTTTTAAGTTGATATTTACCGTGAAAGCCCAAACGGTTGTGATGGACCTGCGAAGAAAGAGGTCATATAAGGAGAACTGCCCATTATCAAAGCACAAATATAATAAGGCTTTCCCTTCTGAAAAGCCACAAGAAAAATAATCAGCAGCCATCTTTGGGGATGGAGGTTGCCGTGTGAAGAAAATGCCCTTTTAAAGACATTCCAGATTTCATCATTGCACAGTGGAGATAATGGACTTTAAGCCATGGGATATATAAACAACATCGAATGCTAAAGACGCATGCGAATCTAGCCCTCACAAAAAGCTTCGTAACTCACTAAATTAACGGTCAACTTCTTCATACGACACATTCTATCTCTCTGCGCGCAGTTGCTGGAGAAACAGAGAATGTACAAGGGAAATTAGAAATTACTATTTCCGTCGTGGTATCCTTTATATCATGATACATATGTTGCGGAAATTTTTGACCCATGCATTCTTGGTCTGGACTTTTTTAAGAAAACACGGATTTCACATGGACTTCTAAAACAACGAATTATTGCCATCCACCTAAGATATTCCTTTGTTTGAAAAATAAACGGGAGATATCCCAGAGTGTGGCATAGTCACTGCAGAAGATGTTCAATTTTCCACACGTAGCGAGTGTTTGGTGACGGGAATCCAGGAAGGCCCAAGACCATGAGAAATATCTTAAGCAATCTCTCAGAAATTAATTGTGCCAAACATCAGGCGTGTAAAAGTCTTAATTTCTGAATTAAGCTTAATTCCGTAAAAGCCTAATTCCGTGCAGTCTTTTCGACTGCTTCAAAAGGCATGGGATGTACGTACAATCCTAATTCGACATAGAACCTACGGCCGTAACAGTTCACGATTAAACAAGCTTCCCAAAGACATCTACTCTTTAAGAAAAAAGCTGATGTGGACAGCACATGACTTTCCTTATATAATGCAAATGATTTACTAGTTTTACAAAAAAAGAACAATAATGTATAAGATCCACGGCGCAGTGTTTTTATCTTTGAATTGTACATTGGGCGATTTTCGAGGATGACAACATGTAAAACTATTCCAAAATACTCAAATAACTTATACTTCCCTCAACTCTAAACAATCATCAAAATCTTAGCATCCTCAATAAGCGATATAGTCCATATATTAAAATTCTTTAATAATTACTTTATCATCTAGTCGTCACTTTCATTGATTTAGCTTCATTTTTATCAATTTAGAGACATTTTCGTTAATTTGGCAACATTTAAAAATTCGCCAAGTTGGCAGCATTCTTCCAAAATCTCGCTAACGTTCTGGACGGAGAAATAAGTTATTCTTGTAGCAGATTACTGACTATTGGCGTCCAAATACAAAAGTATTACCTAAAGTATATTTTTTCATGAATAGAACGAGCTAGATCTACGAGAATGATGTCACCCAATTTATCGCATGATATTACTTATAAAAAGTGTACATATTTCAGCAGTAGGTAATATACATATTTTTAATTTTATATGATTTTTTGATATTTTTTTAAATGTGCAATATCTCGAGAACGGTTCATGTGTATCAACTAGCGTTCCAAAATTTATTTTAATCGTTTTCTAATGAAAAACTAAATATGAAATGACTACTTTCGCAACTGTATTAAAGGTTTTGCTTTTTTGAGGATTTTTTCAAAATTTCATTCGAAAATTTAGGGGGGTTCTGAACATGCGATTGCGTATAAAAACAATACACTTCCAGTATTCATGGATTGTAATTTTTGTACCAAATTTCGTTCGAATAGGTCCATTCGTTCGTCAGTTGTCGTCTCCACAGTCTCACTGACACACACACATACACAGACACAGACATCATCTAAAAACGTCTGATTCGTGTTCAGATATGCTTGAAACGTGCTCTCCCGTCGAAAATTCGAATTCGAATTTTCGACCCCGCCGCAATACTTTTTTATACATTATATGTATATAAGGAAAGTAAAAAGAAATGGATAAGCTTTCAAATGACATGTAAGACAACGGCTTGACGGAACCATCATCAAGTAATTAGCCTTCACCGCTCGTTTTAGTGAAGAAGAAAGATGGATTCTACAAGATTCTTCGTCAAATATAGAAAACTCAACTCTGACTATAGAAAAGTAATTATCCACTGTCAGGAATTGACGAAACTTTAGATACTCTCTCAGAGGGCAAGTGGTATCGAAACTTGATCTTAAGAGTGGCTAAGGGCAAGCGAAAATCTATTCAGATTATATAAAAAAAAACAGCGTTTTACCACCAACGTAGGACTTTAGCAGTTTAAAGGACACTATAATCCACCCAAAACATGTAAACAACTAATAGAGACCGTAATGAAAAGACTAGTATGTGAATCGTATCTCGTCTGTTTGGGCACTATAATTAGTATTGGTATTGAGATTAGTATTGGTAGATTAGTTATTGGTATTGAGAAACAAGATTGATAAGACGTGAAACATGCAGTCTTAAGGGAGGGGACAGTGCTACGAACATGTAAAATGCCTCCACTCGGATCTAAAAATGCCTTTACAGGCAACCATTTCTTTTACGTGAATGTATGCTTTCCATAATTAGTCTTTCGTGGCTGGGTTGTCAGATTTACAAATCATCGCCAAATTATAAGTTGTGGCATGTTTTCGGATATGCTAGAACTTTCTCGAAATATCGAATATTTTTGGAGATACGAGACCTTTCCAGAAATTTCTACGAAGAATATATAAAGGGAGTTATCGCTCAGTTGTAGAGTAGTTAACGTAATACGATCTAAATTGAATTGTGAGAATCGTCAGTATTTTAAGAATTATAACTGATATTTTCTGAATTAGATAACCTTCCAATTGCTGCTTTATTGTATCTGACAGTTATTTAGTGGGGTTGTAAGATATTTAGCGAGCTAGACAATGTATATTGTTCCTCTCCTCTTTACGTTCATCAGTGCTTTTAAATAAGAGTGTTAGTACTATTTGAAAGCATTTTGTGTTCTGATAGTACACCCGAGATTTTAGAGGATACATTGTTATATTGTTCCGCCTTTACTGCGTGACAACTCAGTTTGCCGACTTGACCAGTCAATACAGTTAATGCGCATGGCTGAGGCAAAGGATTTAATGTCCCCGCAATCGACACGACTTCAGTGTCACAGTTTCGGAGTTTAACGGAGATACGACATGATATCGTATTAATTAATTATTCCATTGATACTACCTGTCCTCCTGTATTTTAAAGATTAGGAGATTAAATCCTGAAAAGTTGGCGAATTTAAATCGTGAAACATTTAATAATACGAAAATATTCAAGAAAACCATACTTTCTCTATACAATAGTACTATGAAAATGTAATAAAAATATACGCAATAATAAAAAAAAGTAATCGAATGAATCCATTGCAATCAATTTTTAAACTATTTTATTGAAAGAGGCTTGGCTGCTTGTTGTCTAACTTTTTGGTCTATTTCAACTTCTTTGCTGGCATTTTTAACATTCGTCCTACGTCCATGAAGATCAGAAATTTGCCACACGAAATATAGAAACAAAATTTTTTCCCATTGTTGTAAAATCAATAGAAATAATTCCGAGGTATAGGCTCCAATGTACACACACACATATACACGAATACGCAATACGCGTCCACCCCGTATATATATATATATATATATATATATATATATATATATATATATATATATATATATATATATATATATATATATATATATATATATATATATATATATATATATATATATATATATATATATATATATATTAGAAATATGTAATAATAAAAAAAATTCAAGTAATATTAACATCACCATAAAAGCAAATTCACGGCCATAATGCCGATAAGAGAAGAGAGCAGCACCATCCCAAATACGATGATTAGTCAGAGTTAAATTCCTCTTCAGGTCTGAGTATTTAACTCCAACTAACCGAAACACATACCTGTTTCAGATAGATCAATAGTACATTACTATAAATACTCCAACCCAGACTACAGGCATCAAAAAATGAAAAAATGAAAATAGAATACATTAAAAAAAATTGTATTAGGATGCGGCATGAACCCTTCTTCTTCCACCACGTGTATACACGATCAACCTCAACAGCTTAATTATCTAGAAGCACCGGAATGAACAAGCCGAAATTCTACCAGGGAGGCAGTGCGGACGTTCACAGTAATACTCCCAGACCTATCCAGTGGGTCTACGCTGGAGACCGGACAAGCAATTCAGAATATGAACAACCCATATACACAATCATGAATATGAACATGAATCAAAGAAGAAAATTCTTACTAAACAAGTAATTCATACGAAAACTGGATAAACGAGAATGCCATTAGCATTATAAGGGCTCGTAGTTTCAAACTGTCTAAAGTTACAATTTTTTAGCGAAAATAAAATTCAAAACATTAATATTAATGTATCTTATATTCCGATTTTTTGATTTTTCTAATTTTTTTAACTTATGTTTTTATTTTTCATTTTTATTTATTTATATAATTAATAAATAATTATAATTTGTATTTTTAGCCACTATAATTGGGAAAGTTGTCTTGGATGTCATCGAGTGGAAGTTGATACCCTGAGTTGCTAATTTTAATAACGAATTTGGGAGGATATTCATTATTAGTCGCTGTACTCAATAATTCCATAAAATGTGCTAATTTATAATTTTCATCACAAATTTTATTGATTCTAAGAACCTGGTTTTTTATAATATTTCAAAAAACTGATACATGCAAACAAGAGTCAAAATGTTGAATTTTAGATGGATTAAATTTAAAATCCTGTCTTTTATCATATAAGTTTATAACCATATTACAATTTTGTAAATTTAAATTTAAATCCAAAAAGTTTGCAACATTAGAGTCATTATTACTTGTATTTAATTGTAAATTATTAGGATAAGTTAAATACGTTAGGGATATTATTAAGGGATACACATAAAAAAAATGTCATCTTATCTATACATGTGCCATATTATGCAAGCTTGAATTAATGTTCTTTAAATGCAGATTAGCTAACAATGATGAGGTACACACCCCTTGTGGGATACCAAACTGTTGTTTAAAAAAAGTACCACCATGTAGAATATAATTCTCATAAAGAGTAAAATTAGGTAACTTTTTAAAGAGAAAATTTGAATATTTTATGTTAATACTATATCTTTTAAAAATTCCTAAAATAATTTTATACAGATCATCTAAATCAATATTATTTAACAAATCTTTGAACTCATAAGTATAAATACTATGAATATTAGTAAGAGTTTTTAATTTCTTAACTAATTCAAAACTGTTTTTAACAATGTGACTCTTATTAGCGATCTCATCTGACAAGAATACTTCATTTGATATTTTTAATAATAATTTACCAGTATTAATAATGTAAGAATTATGCCCACTAGTAATAGTTCGAAAAGCAACAGGGGATTTATGAAACTACCAGGGAGGCAGTACGAACGTTCACAGCGACACTCCCGGACACTTCCAGTGAGTCAGAGCAGGAGACAGAACTATTACCCGTATACGTAATTCAGAATATGGACATGAAGCAAAGATGAAAATTCTTACTAAACAAGTGATTCACAGAGGAAATGAATAAACTAGAATGCCATTATACACCATTATAAGGGCGCTCAAATCGTAGTTTCATACTGGCAAAAGTTACAATTTTTTTGCGAAAATAAAATTTAAAACATTAATGCTAATGCATCTTATTTTCCGATTTTTTTTATTTTTCTAATTTTTTTGACTTGGTTTATTATTTTTCATTTTTATTTATTTATATAATTAATAAATAATTATATATATATATATATTTTTTTTTTTTAAATGTATGTTAGCCACTATAATTGGGAAAATTTTCTAGGATGTTATCGAGTGAAAGTTGATACACTGAGTTGATAATTTTAATAACAAACTTGGGAGGATATGCATTATTAGTCGCTGTACTCAATAATTCCATAAAATGCGCTAATTTATAATATTCATCACAAATTTTATTGATTCTAAAAGCCTGGTTTATTTTATATCTCTTGTTTGCATATATCTGTAATATTTCTAAATACAGACATATGCAAACAAGAGTCAAAATGTTGAATTTTTGATGTATAAAAATTAAAATCTAGTCTTTTATCATATAAGTTTATAGCCAGATTACAATTTTATAAATCTAAATTTAAATCTAAAAATTTTGCAAGTGTCATTATTACTTGCATTTAATTGTAAATTTTTTGGATAAAAGTTTAATACTATAGGGATATTATTTGAGGATACACATAATAGGTCATCTAAATATCTAAACATGTGCCTATTATGCAAGCTTGGATTAATGTTTTTTTCATAGAAGAATAAATACAGATTAGCTAACAATGATGGGGCACCCCCCCCCTTGTGGGATACCAACCTGTTGTTTGAAAAAAGTACCACCATGTTGGATATAGTTCTCATAAAGAGTGAAATTAAGTAATTTTTTAAAGGAGTTTGAATATTTTAGGTTGATATTATATTTTTTAAAAATTCCCAAAATAATTCAATACAGATCACCTATATTAATATTATTAAACAAATCTTTGAAATCAAAGGTATAAATACTATTAATATTAGTAAGAGTTTGTAATTTCTTAAATAATTCTAAACTGTTTTTTACAATATGACAATTATTTGAGCTTTCATTTGACAAGAATACTTCATGTAATGTTTTTAATAATAATTTTCCAGCATTAGTAAAGTAAGAATTATGCCCACCGGTAATGGTTCGAAAAGCAACAGGGGATTTATGAAACTTGTGTTTTAAAACAATGTAGGGAATGTTATTACAACTATTTTTAGATGGATTTGCTTATATTTGACTGAAATTCTATTGGATAAGATTTTGAGGTTAATTTTATGTAAATTATAGATTTGATTATTAAGTAAGTGTGACTGGAGGATACTTTTATGGAAATATTTACAAATAATTGAGTAGTTACCACTTGCCTTATCGGCATATGTAATGACAAAATCATTTTGTATTTCTTTAATATCATTTTTAATTGAATTAACTTTATATGAATTATTAATTTTCTGATTATATATATAGTGATTTAATTATTGCGCTATTAAGACTCTCCAGGGTTTGAAGGCTTCTACAGAGATTTGATATTTATAACTGATTTTACAGATAAATTTATTTAAGTCAAGAAATAAACCTTTACATACTAATTTATGTTTAATATATATATATATATATATATATATATATATATATATATATATATATATATATATATATATATATATATATATATATATATATATATATATATATGTATATATACATATATATATATATATATATATATATATATATATATATATACATATTTATATATATATATATATATATATATATATATATATACATATTTATATATATATATATATATATATATATATATATATATATATATATATATACATATTTATATATATATATATATATACATATTTATATATATATATATATATACATATTTATATATATATATATATATTTATATATATATATATATATATATACATATTTATTTATATATATATATATATACATATTTATATATATATATATGTATATATATATATATATATACATATTTATATATGTATATATATATATATACATATTTATATATATATATATATATATGTATATATATATATATATATACATATTTATATATGTATATATATATATATGCATATTTATATATATATATATATATATATATATATATATATATATATACATATTTATATATATATATGCATATATATATATATATATATATATATATATATATATATATATATATAATATATATATATCATCGTCAATCTGTATTACTTAATAACTTTAGTATTTTTTACTATTTATATTTGCAAAGTAACCATAATTCGTTTAGCATGCTTCGGTATTTATGATTTATTTTGCAATCTATTCAAATTTATGATGCATTTGCGATGCATTTAGTAGAAGAATTCGTTATTTTTTAAATTCTACTTTTGTCCAATATTTATAGAATTCTGTTCCTCACATTCTTCTAATTTTTTTCGGTTATTTTTATTGTCTATGATAATACATTTTTATTTAATACACTGAAACCTATTTTTGTGCGGTGGATAGAGACCGCATAAAAGAAAACGCATAAACAAAAATCGCACAAAACTTCCCGAGTAGCTATAAAAAATAGTTTTCGCAACACAATTAAAAAGTATTTTTTTATGCAATGAATAGGGACCGCATAAAAAAAGTCTCACGTAGAAAATAACTCAAAACCTTACGAAATAAATCAAGACACGAGGCTTGGCAGCTACTTGGAATCTCGTCAAACCTTTTGGAATCTGGTTTATAAAATACACAAGCGAACATTTTTAGATATTTTATTTACATATGTACTTATTTTGCACATACAAAATTTTTCAAAACGTATAACCATTATCCTTCGTAGTCTGACAATACGCGAACTTTCTTGTGGAAAACTGGTTCAAAATCGCTTTCGTCACTTGAAGATATTACCTCGCACTCGTTTTGAGTTGACTTGTTTTCAGTTACCATGTAGTCAGTGATCAGTTTTTGCGACGACTGTTGTTTCACTAGACGCTTGTATATGTCTCGGTAGCCAGATATACAAGATTGAAGCTCCTTTTGGAATTTTGAAGTTCTTTCAGAATTGGCATCGATTGCAAGACAATGACATTCTAATTCATGGCAAAGTTGGAGTCCTGTATAGATTTTATCTGCTGCCATGTTCCAATTTGATTGAAATTTTCATATACCGCACAAAAAAATCGCACAAAAAAAGATCGCGCAAAACAGGTTTGAGTGTACTTCCTTTTATTATGTAGACATTTTTTTAAGTATATATATGTATATATATATATACTGACTTCTAAAAGTTAAGCACGCAATGCAAATTTTCATTTTTCAAAAGTGTATTTTAATTTGATTTGCTGAAAATAGCTGCGGATGTAGATGGCAGTATTCAAATATCGTATGTTATAGCCAATCCCGATTGACTGTCCGAATATATGCTAATTAGGCAGTCGTGGAAGACACCAGCATCATGAAAGGTTTGATGAGGTGCATTTAAATGTTGATACGAAGTGTTTCGTAAACTATACGAAGTGCTTCGTTAACTTTTGTAGGATTATTTTTGAGTATATTCGTGTTTCTATGGCTGAAAAAAACGCATGACAGATTGTGAGCCCTGGCGTGCTGTCTGACGCATTAAAACAGGACAGTTAATAAAAATGTCGCTATTTTCTTTGGCGTTGATCATTCGGTAATTTCTCGATTATTTAAACAATTCCAAACAAGTCAAACAGTCATACGGAGACCTGTGCCATGTCGTCCAAGGGTTTCCAAAACCTCTGATGATCGATATATTGCTATAGTAGCCAAGCGAAATCGACAAGCGACCTCCACTACTGTTACATCTATGGTAGCAGCGACACTTGGTAAGACAATATCTGCCAGTACTATCCGCCGAACGCTCCACATGAAGGGGCTGTCCACGTGAAGGGACTATACGTCCGAGTACCACGTTTTTGTGTTCCACTAACCGTCCAAGCCAGAGGAGCAAGATTAATGTGGTGTCGTCAACATGTTAATTGTATTTTCTCAGATTGGTGCAACGTCCTGCTCATAGACAAGTCCAGATTTGCCCTGGAATCAGTTGATAAGTGTGTAAGGGTCTGGAGAGAACGACGCACACGCAATCAGGCCAAGAACATCACACATTCAGTGGTGGCAGCGTCATGATGTGGGCTGGAATTTCAATGGGATATAGCACTGAGCGGCATATCTATGAAGTCCTAGACCCATTGAGAGATTCTACTCTGTAGCAGATGGTCCTGATTTCCTCGTTATGGACGAAAATGCCCGTCCCCATCGAGATAACATCGTTGATGGATACCTAGAATGTGAGGACATTTCTGGTATGAAGTGGCTGGCGTATTCTCCCGATCTTAATCCCATTGAAAACATTGAGGATGCCCTTGGGTGTGATGTCTCGGCTCGTTTACCTCCTCCAGCCAGTCTCAGAGAATTGGAAAGTGCCCTATTGGAGGACAGGCCATTGCTCGCATCTACGATGGTTGATCACCTCATTGAATGCATGGAAAATCATTGTAAAGTTTGCGTGAAGCTCCGGGGTGGTCACATCTCATATTAATGTAAGTTTGGTTTGGTTTGTTTGCCTGTAAACGTAATTTTGTTATTAACACAAATGGGACGTCATCATATAACTTACGAAAAGTAAATATTTTTTTCATCTTTGTACATAATTCTTATTTTTTTTAATGCATGAACACATTTGCCACCTTCATGTACAATTTCGAGTAATTCAAAGCTTTACTTTTCCATTTTTGTTGATTGTACCGTGCGTGCGTAACTTTTGGAAGCCAGTATATATATATATATATATATATATATATATATATATATATATATATATATAAGATTCATATGAAAAAGAGAGGGGAAATGACCAAATGCAAGGCATAAAATGGTAGAGGGGGATGGCGACCCCTCTTTCCCGTTTAAAAGACTGCTTTTATGCCCGGGCAACACTCACGGTACCAATGCCATGCAGAAGCCATACTTCCGTAAATGTGTCAAATCAAAAACACTCGAAAAAGTGCAAAGAAAACAAATAGGAATCGACCAGGATCGCAAGGGAAAGAATGGAAATGCAGCAAATTCCCCTGTCGGTTACGATGGAGTGCATCATATATAACAGAAGTCCACGCATGCGCTATTCGTTATTTTCACTTTCATCGTTCTATACCTCTGCTAGAAACATCAATGTATATAAAAGTGAAGAGTGTAATTGTAAAAACAGCCCTTATATAGATACCCATCATGCGCACATTATCACTGGAAACCTGGATCTATTGGATAATCACAAGTTAAAATCTATGCTTCAACTTGGTACGAAATTTCGTATACAAGATTTCACAAATATTAAAAAGGACTTTGAACAAGATTTGAAGAAATTTACATATAAACTCGCCGTAAAATACAGCATGCCAATACAAGCCTTCAAAGAATGGCAATACAACCTTATCAAAATGTTCAATCTCCACTACAAAACATTGTGTAAAAAAACGTATTATCCTTCTCTTCAAAATGCAGTCAATAAATATGAAGATAAATATGTTATAACTTATACGGATAAAGTTGTATCAAATTAAGCTTTCACATGCAGAAAATACTACGTTGATACTTTAAAAAATAGTTATCTTGATAAACAAATGTACTCCCCTTTACAACAAAATGGAACATGTCTGGTAAATAAAATTAAAACTCTGTATGAAAGCATTGGTATCGAACTTAAAGCAGTTAACTTTCCATATTTGGTACTCATACCAAAACTTCATAAAAATCCAGTCAAGTTCCGGCCGGCGACAGTGGGATGTGGATCCTATTTAACAATTGCAAATGAAAAACTTTTAACTATACTTAAAAATGTTATGATTATACTCAAGAAACAAGGAACAGTAATGATAAATAATAGTTACGATGTCATCAACCGACTTCCATTTTATAGCAGGGATATACGTTTCAAAAGTTACGATTTCCGTGATTTATTCAACAACATCAATCTGGAAAATCTATATGAAATTTTGAAG